>VWYP01031768.1:102514-127944 GCA_013400435.1 Pycnonotus jocosus
AAGGTGCTCCAGACAGTTTGGCATGGTCTCCAGTTACAGTAAGAAACAAGTCCAGTATTGGAAGCAAAGTTGGATCAGAATGGAACGCAGATGCATTTGCTTTCTTGGCTGGTTAGTTTAAAAACAAAGCACACAAAAAAAATGAGGTGGTTTTTCTGGTCTAATGGGGCTCAGTTACCGTCTGTGACAAAAAAACTAAACAAACAAAAACTGAATAGAATATTGAATCTCATTATATTGTTTAGGAGTCAATCAATTTAAACAATTTAAACAATCCCTTTACTTTTTAAAATTACATCATAATCTAAATTTTAGTTGCATTAAAAAAAAAAAAGGGAAAAAAACCCCATCCCACAACAAACAACCTCCACAAAATCCCCACCAGAAAAAAGGAAAAGCTTCTGGAATATATTTCTCAATCATCTTTCAATTGCGTGTGAATGCTAAACCCATTTTTAGTATCAGAATAAGGACCAATATTATCTAAACACTTTGAGTAAACCATTAATATAAATATATAGACAATACATTTATTTCATTAATCTTGAAGTTTCTTCATCTCACAGTGAATATAATATTTCTTAATTAAATACCTCTAGTATTAAACATTCTTCCTTCCAAATGGATTTTGTGAACCCAGTCTATAAAGTGGATACACATTGACCTTTTTTGGATATAGTAAAAGTATTCAGTAATTTCTTAAAACTAAGCATTTTCTGGCTTGTTCTTTAGAAATTACCTGAATTTCCTTTTCTTTCAGAATTTACAGTTCCTGCCTGGAATTTTATTAGATCATAAACCAGAATTTGATGTAATGAAAAACAGGAGTACTGAAAAATACTGTGTCAGGTTTTATCTACCTGGCTGTATTGCAGTGCATTAAGTGAAGATTTGACCTGCCATTTTCCCTCTGAAGAACTGCCTTTTGATGTTGCAAATTGTGTGTCTGCTCTTTCTGTAAAACAAATGAGATGGCTCCTTATGCAATCCACCAAAAATAATTATTTTCCCATAGAATAATGGAAAGAATAGGACAGTCAAACAGGTTCAGGAAATATCCAAATTGAGGGTTTAATTTTGCCTTCAGACATTTGATCACAATCCCTATTATAGCAGTTGAAAATTAATTTATTAGTCTGAGGGCAGCATTGGCCCTATATGATTAATATGTTCTGACAAATTAAATTAGGTGTAGAATTATTCAATTTGTTTCCTTTTTTCTAGTGATCAGTTACTGAATACATCACACACCATGAGTGCTTTCCACCCAGTCTTTGTCCATAAAACTGGATTTGGTAACTTCTTAACAAGAAATATATTATTTTCCCTGCATATGTGTCATATCATTGACAATACAGAAGAGGAAAGTTTTGTTCAAAGCATCAAATTATTCAAATTAGTTATAATAAGCTAAATGGATGTCAACATGTGCTATACTGTCTCCTACAAGTACTGTTCTAAAGACCCATAAAGAAGCGTGTGATGGGGCCTCAGAGAGGCATTGTCTCTTCAGGAGGTGAGGAACATACTGTCATCCAGATACTCCCTTTAGATGAAACTTCAATCGATAAGGAGTTCCTGCCACCCTTAAAATAGAGCAATAATAACTATGCAATAGAGCAATAATAACCATGTGAGACTGTGCCTGGCCTAATTATTAAGCTCTTGTAGGTTTTCCAACTGACTTCATAGCTTGCAGAATTACTGTATTTTTTTTTTCCTAAATAGTACTATACTGAAACATGGCACAAGATGAAGCTAAACTGCCTTTCTTAGGTCTCAAACAAGTCTAGGCTTTGAGGGAAACCAGTCATCGTCTCCAGGTAACACAAGGAGGGGCAGAGTCCAGCAGGCAGAAATCATGTGAGGAATTTAGGCATATTCAGTTTTCTCAGCACAGAACAATGGCAATTCATAGGAATAATCCTAAAGGAACATAGGAAGATTCAGCTAAGAGAGCTCCTGGGTGAAGTTGTTTGCTACCAGAGGCATTCATCCCACACCCTATAACTTGCAGTTGCAGAGAATTTGGTGTCTTTCCCACTTTGGAAAGCTGCTGCCGAACCTTGAATGGCCAGATTAGCCTCTTCTCAGAAGCAGGCCTCAAAATTGGTTATATTTCTTTGCCACTTCTTTCCTCTGGTCATATTTAATTACACCCTTCTGCAACATGGACTCTTGGAAGCATACACAGCATTCAGTTTATGATCTCTTCACAACTTTACTCAGTCTTTTAGTAAACTATATGCTGTTGTATTGACCTTTAATTATAGCAGAGTGATAGGTCATAGCCGTGCTACAAACAAGTGTTACAGCCACTGAGTCCTTTCCAACTAACAAGTTCTTGATTATAGATGTTTTGGTTTTTGTATGATCTCTCATATGCAAACCCAAATACAGGACATCATATTTTATGTTACTGGATGTTATGTAATAAACAAGAGGTCTGAGAAGGCACTAATCTACAGTTGTTCCTAGTCCAAACTGATGGACTGAAATCAATGAGTACAAAAGGCTATCTTCTATTTCTAGGACTAAATGTTTACCCACAAATTTTACATCACCATTTTGTCTCACTTGCAGATGGTAGGAAAGAAATTGTGGTCTATTCCTTTAAAATACAAGGTGTACAGAAGGAAGTGGGAGTGAAAAATCACATGCGTTTAAAGATCATTGTTTTATAACACTTCACTCTAAGAAAGCCGTTTTCCAAAATGGAAAATAGAGAAGTGCACTTTAAATGTATTAAGCTATGTTAAAACATGGTGTTTGCTTTCAACATGAATAAATATAAGCATTTCATATGTATTTTATGAAGTATGTATTTTGGAAGTAGGACAGATATTTGTTCTTTTAGCAGTGCATGTCCTGTATATTATCACAGGTTAATATTTGCTAGTCAATTCACTCATTTTCAAATATGTCAGTCATTACCTTTTTTAAAAAGAAATCATATAACAGAAAACATCTATAAAACTCTCACTTCATTTCTGCTGATCTGATAGCTTTTTCTGTGGAATTACAAAATGCTAAATGGCTCATGAGGGTGAACCATAGCAAATAGAATCCTGATGTTCACTTTCTTATTATGCAACAAGACTGTGAAAATGTCCCAATAGGTGTAAGAGGAAAATGGAATGAGGTGATAAATAATTTATAACTAGAGAAAACTAATCAGAACTCCTCAATTCACATTGTCCCCATACAGGTGCTCAATTACTTCCTCAAAGGGGCCAAGAGACCAATAACCTGACATCTGGGATATAAATGAATTTTATTATTAAGGAAGATATTAAAACTTATATTAGTACACTAAAGTAGCTAATCTAAATTCTGTACAGAATTTCTACCAACCTTTCATGTGCCCTTCTTGATAGGGCTGCTTGCACAGTAGTGAGTTTTGCTAGAACAATCTGCTGATCTTATGCAAAATCAGTGATTTCACCTTTACCACAGTCAGTTCTCATGCAGTCTCTGTGAGGTTTGCAATATTTTTTTTTATTTTGTGCTATGTGCTTCTCCTGGTCCTTTAAAGAACAAAATTTTCTTTATACATAAATCATATATACACATTAAAAAAAACTATCAGAAAAGTATCCAAGTCTTTCAAACAAGACCATCTTCAGAGTTCATCATTCCAACTACAACTGCCCACGCAAGAATAATCATGCAAAATTTACCATGTGAGCAGTGTGCGTTGAACATCTGTGTATCAGATGCAGACTTGACTTATTTGTAAGTAGACTAAGCATGATTAAGGATGAGTAAGAAGTACTTGATTAGATACAGCAAGGCCAACTTTCTTTAAACCTCCATAAAAAAAAAAAAAGACTGTCATTCTCATGTTTTGTTAAGTAATTTTTTAACCCCCAACCTGCCTTTGGAAACAATGGCATGTATACAATGTGCTAGCGTTCTTCAAGGTAATTTTTTCTCATCAAAAAGCAGAGTTTCCTAACTGAACTGTGGCTGGTCAATCTCAGGGCTGTGCAACCTTCCTTGCCCATCTGCATTTTGCTTGAATTGCTTTGGTATTGCACGTTTGCAGTCAACAAGAGGAAGAAAGCTAGATGTTTATCTTACCAAGGTGTATGACACAGTTGGAGACAGGGCTAAAGTAGCATGGTGGTAACAGATATTGTGCTCCTGGGTAATAAGGTTTTAAAAGCAGAGATGAGAGGTGTTTATGAATAAAAACACCAACAAATAGTTGACTTCTTACACACCCGAGCATGAACATGTAATTTACTCTCGCATAGGTACAGAGCTCAAACTGCCTGTGTGATCCCCAAGATTTTGAAAAAAAAAATAAACTTAAGATGATAAATTGAGCTTACCAATAAGCATTTTCTTTAGACACAGCTACTGAAGAAGGTAATATTTGCTGAATGTGGTCTGTATTCTGTGACCCTCTGCACTGTTTTTGCTAATGTATTACTGCTTACTATGTTTCACTTCAGGTATTGCAATCTCTTCTCAAAATACTCCTCTCATCTGAGTTGCACAAAAAGGATATGATAAAGAACCAAATTTCTCTTACTGAATTCAAACACTGAAATGCAGTGGATTGCTAAATACCTTGGAAATTTTGCTCCCACCTCAATATATTCCACCATTTCTTCCTAATCCTTGTTCAGCTTTATCCAAGTTACCTCTGCAGCTTGTAACATTTCAATGACTTGGTTTATTTCTTCCCATAAGTTCTGTCTGACTTTTAAGCAGTTCTTATCCTAGTTCATATCCAAAATACTCAATTAATATATTATTTTAGTCCTGATAAGTATGATTTTGTACTTGAAAATTATATTTGACAAATAGAAAATATATCTTTGTTTCATATGATAAAATTTTCTTTATTTTTGAATAGACTATGTCACACTTTTTTATTACCTACTGATGGCCAAACCCACTCTGCTTTAAACAGTATTGATTTCCAGTAAAACATAATTTGGGTGTAGAATATTAATTTATGGGTCTCTTATTTTTGGACAAGGACAAAATGATACGAAAACCTCAGCATTTTCAGAGATGTGTACTTCGACCATTAAGGATTTGTATCTACTATAAATTAGGTATAAGGTGGTTGTATCCCATCCCAATGCAGTCCCACCTGTTTTTTCTTACCAATATTGTGCAATCTACTCAACTCATCCAAATCCTTTGCCCCTGAGACTATTAGCCTGATAAAAATCACTAATTTCTGCCATGGCTGCAAAGCATATAAAATTTAATCAGAGGCAAAAATCTAGAACAATCCAGTAATTTAATGTATGAAATATATATTTTACAAGTAAATTCAAAACTTCAATTTCTGTCCTCCAGTTTTTAAATAAGCCTGTATTCCTTTCCTGAGAAAAGCAAAAATATAAGCACTTGTATCAACACCATTCTGGCATTGATGCTAACGGTCAGCCTTTATCATACTATATGTCATTAAAATACAATGCAAATTTTGGTGTTAGTTTAACCCTTCTTTTCAGATACAGCTGGGGGAACAAAATTTCTGTGTCTATACCTATATATCTCTACATATTTTAACTTTTCATAGCTCTTAAAACTTAAACATTGTCAGGCACTGATTTGTGTCCTGGAAATACTATGAAGAGCAGCATAACAAATCATTATAGTAGAAGATCTCAAAGCCTATTTGAAGAAACTAAACAAATTCATACATTGGTGTGTGAATTTAATTTTTACCCTAGCATAACCATTAAATGTTTCAGCTTTGCTCTATTGAAAATTAGATATGTTTCAAATCTTCCTGCTTCAAATACTTAGAGTCTTTCTTCCTATAAAGAAACTTTAGCTATGCTACAACATTTACCTTGTCACAGTGCTGACAAGGTTTCATGATGCACATGAAACAAATCAAAACACTGATATTCAGTTATGTGGGATTTTGTTTTTATATTGCTTTTATTGTGCTAGTCTTACTCGTCACTGCACATTTTCTGTGCACAACTCCCAAGGGAGAGGGAGCTGACTTTGAGAACACTGTTCGTGTTTTTTTGTTTCGGATTTTGGTGGTTTGCTTTATTTATTTATTTATTTAGCTTGTTGTAGCTCAGAGATTGTGTAGGGTTTTTTTTCACTAGTCTAAAGACATTCACATTTTTGAGATAATTTTGACATTATATCCTAAAAGTTTTGATTGCTCAAACTCTTATTTACTTTATTAAACCTTTCTAAAGTGGCAGGAAACTTCATGGTAAGAATCTCAAATGAGTAAAACTCATAGTTGTGCTACTTTGATAACCAAAAACTCCAGCTGAAATAAGAATGTTCTCTTTAAAAAAAGAATGCATAAACTCTTGCAAATTCGGGCTGTATGAGCACCAGTGACTTTAACATGCTCCAAAGCAGCTGGAGGTTCCCTAGTATCTCTCCACAAGTTGGAATAATCACATAGTGGTCAATTTTAGAAGCTGTTTTGGTCATTAGACCTTGATTCTTCATAAGACCATCAGGAACAGCTACAGGTACACTGCACGATACAGAAATATATGTCAGATTAATTATCTGAAGTATCAGTAAAGAAACACCATTACACATCAGCCTCAAAGGCACATTATAGGGGTAGAAGTTCTACTTATATTTTGATCAAAGACTTGAACTGAATAAAATTATTATCTCTATTCATTCTTCAAGAAGCAGTAGCTTACAACAGCCCTTTCCTGCTTCCCATCAAAATGCAACAAAAGACACCCCTTACCCCATAAGCTTGTGCAGAGCACTACATCAATTACATAATAAGTTAATTCTTCAGTCAAATCATAATTATACATGGCTAATCTTTCTCCTGCACACTGTCAGCAACAATGATGAAGATACCTAGATATGCAGGTGATCTGTTTTTCAGTGAACAAAGCATCACAAACTCATGTCCTATTCTTCTCCTTGTTTCTTTAAGATGAATAAGTAAGATATTCACTGTTGTTGGAATTGTTATTCCTACCAATCTGGGAATAGAGTAAACAATATATAAGTACACTTATTTGCAGAATTAAAGCTGTTCTTTAGAAGCAGAGTAGCTAGAGACCTTTCTTTGTTTAACAGAAACCCACATTTTGCAGAACTCTGCAAAATATGGAGAAAGAACCTCAGAGAACTTAAATTGTGTTAATGTGCAGTGAATCACTGCTGTAACTCATTTAAACTCTAATATGTTGTGTATCACTGAGGGAACAGAGTCCTAAATTCTCAGGAGATGTGAATATTTTGCACTGGCCTTTTTCATATTTCTAGACATGGCATTATCCCTTGAGACAGATCATAACTGCCAAATACTCTGAGGCTCTATGCATTTGTGTAGTATCTCAGCACCTTCTGCATAAAATCAATTATACCAATGAAGTGGTAAAAATACTGCTTACTTTTTAAAAAAGACACTGTTTAGCCATATGAAGCTACAGAAGAGGGTTACAAATGGATCATTTAATATGAAAAATTTTAGTTATTCACATGGATTTTGGTACTATAAAGGTAGTATAAGTCTTTTATTGGAACTATACTAAACAAATCCAGTATCTTCTTTCTTTTTTAAAACTAGCAGATTCACTGAGTCATAACAAAAGCAAAAGAACTATAGGCTGTTTGTGTGTCTTCATGTTTGTGTCCATGTCATCAACTAACAGGAGGTTTAAGTACTTGAGTTTGCTGTCTTACTGTATAAGGAGTAAGTGATAATACTTGAATTCAGACCCCAGAACAGCCTCCAACTTGATGTATTTTTTATCCAAATGAAACAACAGAAGAAAGGAGACATAAATTTGCTTTATCATCCTGAGATGATAGATTCCACTTCCTACAACACAGATGATTTCTGAATACCTGCAAGTTCATAAGTACCTGGGAATGCATTCATAGATATTTTTCATGTATTTCCATTGAAACTGTGTTAAATAAAGTAAATAATCCCACATAGTCAGTTCAATGTGAACTATAGAATCAAAATGTAAAAGGTTTTTTGATCAGCAATTATACTAAGCTTATTTTCATAGATATGTTTCTTGTATTACAATAAACGTCCTTTATGCTTTGTTTTTCCAAACTTATTCTAAGAAATATATTTCTTAAAATACAATGGCCCTGATGCTTGTTGGTACTAAGTGGTTATTCTTCAAGATTTTGCCCATCACTACCTAAGCATGAATGAATATTGAGAGCTTTGATTTATGGATAGATATATTCAATATTTTTCTAGTTAAAAAGAATATTATTTAACACAACAATATATTTTTGATGACTTTGCAACTTTCTCTAAAGCACTTGGCCTCAGAACCTCTCCTAGTCACAGTTCTTCATTTGGGAATAGAACAAATAGTAGAACTTCTAGTTCAGTGACAGAGGTGGGAATGACAGAAGGAAAGAGAAGATTCTCATCTTAGATAATTTAATTTTAGCTTCTAATGATTTGCATATACAGTTATCAACAACTTTAATGAGAACTGAGTATTTAGATTCCTGTTACAAGTTGGAAAATTTTAAACTGAAGTTCTCCTTTAATCATATTACCCCTGTTTGATACTTTGTCGAATGAGCTCAAGGTTCTTTAAATATCGGAATGCCGAGATATCAAGTACAGATATAAAGGAAACACATATGGCATGAAGTAGGAACTGGGCATATGGAAACCCTAATTATGCCCCAAGGGAAAAATCAACAGCTGGAGAAACAGAAATAGCATCAGTTCTGTTCCCTGGGAAATTTGGGTTCAGATCCAATTGGATAAAGTAAAGATTGTATCTGGCCTCCTATTTTCTTTAAGAGGCTCCTCAAAAATGCATCAGTAGATAAAAATTGGTTACCTCATCTTTATTTCTATGAAGCAAGTATGAAATTTTTTCATAAAAAGAAACATATTTTTCAAAAGAATTAAATTCTTTATTGCCCAGGTGTCCCTGCACTGGAACAGATTGCCCAGGAAAGTTTTGGAGTCTCCCTCCAAAACTCTCCGCTTCCTCTCTCCCTCCCTCTAGAGCCATGTGCTCTAGAACAACTCTGCCTGAGCAGGGAGATTGGACCAGATGACCCACTGTGATCCCATCCAACTTGGCTCGTTCTGTGATTTTGTGATTCTGGGTCACAAGGTGTTATTCTTACATAATTTAAGAAAAATTCTCGACATCCATTTTCTGCAGTACTCCTTAAGGGATGCTAGCAAACCCATATGTACCTAAACATAAACCCCAACCCTCTGATTTTCAGTTGTTTCATTTGATTATTAATTCCAATTACCAGCCAAATATGCTGAAGAATGTGTTTAGTGCAGGTAGCTCAGTGTGATGGTACAGTGCCTGTTGCAGATTGAGCCCTGGGTGGTGTGAACCACAGGTAAGAGGCTGTGAACTGGCACCAATCTTTGCATTGCAAATAGTGTGAGAATTTGTGGCACCAGCCTGGTGGACAGACACTCAGACACACAGGAGCAAATTGCCACAGACTCTCAGGTGCTTAGACTGCCAGGGAGTAAAAGCTCAGTGTTTCTTTTGTTAGGGGTCCCTCCTCAGAAATATCAGCTTGAGATGTTCTGCTGCTGCTGCACCATGACAAAGTCACTTAAAGGACCCAAAGGCCTGAGACCCTGCTCTGGCAAACCCAGGAAAACTTGGTCTGACTGTGTTAAGGTGGTGAGGCAGGCAGTCCAGTGGGTCCCCTCAGGTCACTGGAGCAATCCAGAACTTCAGTCCCAGGAGTTAAACCCTCAGGTGATGGGACCGTGATTGACAGAGTGACTCTTGATTGGTCAGACAGGAAATTTTCCCTAACAAATATCCAAAAGATGTAATAATATCTTAATTAGGTATTTATCAATTCTTCAATTATTCTTAGAAAAAATTGACCTCCTGAAACCATTTTAAAGAAAAATAAACATTCCTTTATTTACTAAATTTACAAAGTTCTCTTTCTTCTTTTGTAGGGCTTGGATTCTTGTACTCTATTCTTACTTTTGAAAATATCCTCCATCAGTATATGCGTATGATTTGTCGTTTCACTTTACTGCAACACTCCAAGTAACTTTTCTATTTGAGTAAAAATTTTCTGCAGTTATCATCTAAATTTGCTGCCTTCATGCTTTCAGATTTTCTTGTTTTAATTTTTTTTGCTTTCAAGAAGTTTCTTGTCAAAATATGAAAAAAAAGGTGGAAACAATTGACAGAATTATTTCAGTATAATAATGATAACTTTAAAATAACAGGACAAAAGCAATGACACTGTAAATTCAGAGCAATTTAAAAAATAATTTCCAAGTAGCCAAATAGATAGTTTTTGTCTGTTCCTATATTTTTTTGAAAAAAAAAAAAAAAAGTTAAAAAATAAAGTATTTTCTCTCTAATCCTTCTTCTTGTGTGATATGCTGCAAGAAAAATTCTTTCCCACACAAACATGCAGAAAATATGTTTACAGAATGTGTTATATCCATTACATTTTTTTCGCCCTTACTTTTTTTCTTTCAATGTGAGAACCTTGGTAAGAATCTATCTCACATTGATTCCTAGAAATCCAATGTAGGCTCCAGAATGTAAATCAAGTAAAACTGATGTGCTGTGGAAGGCCTGAGGCCGGATCAAATAAATGGCACAGCTGGATCTTTTACAAGTTCTAAGAAAACTGGATGACACATTGCATATGCACCAGATCTTGATTCCCCCCTGGTAGGACATGAGCAAACTCTGCAGCTCTTCACTGGATGACATCCAAGTTCAGCAGTGTATTGAGGAGAGCCTGGTGGCACAGACAGAGACAAGCATTTTTGGATGGGAAAGCGGGGGAGACTACATCTAAGAAATTGAAAAACAAATTCAAATGATAGCTAAAGGATGGGATCACAGGGAAGTGACAGCACTCCACCGTCAGCTTTCTCTGCTAAGAGCACACAAACATATTTTCTACTTCTCTTTTCTTTTTTATGCTTTGTTAGAACAAAGTTAATGATTATATTGAATATTCGGAATAAGTCACTACTGAAACATTTGAAGAAAGGGATGACAGTTTGGTTTGAGCCTTTAGCTTGAAGTATGCAGGCTCTGTAATCAGGTGATCAGTTCAGTCTCCTAGGGTACAAAAAACCTGCATTATGTAAGGATGTTAAGAAATTCCTTCATACAGGACAGAGGCTCAAGAAGTCTCTACAGACTAGACATTCTACCTGGACCTTTGCTCCTGACAAAAGGATTTTTCTATAAACATTGCCTCTCTGAATTTATGAACCCTATCTGATCTTCACTCATTAAAAATATGAAATTATCTCATAAAGGAGTATTAATTTATTTTTTAGTTTTTGGGGGTTTTTTGTTTGTTGTTTTTTTGTTGTTGTTGTTGTTGTTTTTTTTCCTTCTATTTTATATTTTATTAGAGATATTGGATCAGGTCTAGAGATTTTCAAACAGACATTTTCCTAAATATTTTCTTTCTATAAGAAAGTCAACTGTGTCCATAGTTTTCTATAAGAAAAAAATCTACTTGAAGCATGTCAATATGATACTGATTCCTAAATGTAGATATGTCATGGATAAATGACACCACAAAATAATAAAATTTAATAAAATTAACTGATTGAAGACAATATTTTCTTTAATATATCAATTATTATTTAGTATAAAGTCAGCACACACTTATCCATGTCCAGAAAAGTAGATACTCAAAAAATACTCATAATACTCTAAGTACTCACATACTTTCAACATCTCTCACTACAAGTCAAACTGAGGACATACAAAAGAGGGGGATTTTTTACTTTTGCTTTCTTTTCAAGCAACAAAAGAAATATTCTGTATTGCTACTTGTTTTGATTCTTGTATTGAATTTTTGATGATACTTACACCCTTGCAAGTTTCCTGGACATTAAGGAAGAAACCAGTGGGCTGCCAACTGGCTATGTTATAAACATGATGCTCTTGGAATAAAGATAATTTAACAGAAAACTAACAATTTCATCTCTATTAGTGTCAGTCTAATATTAACGGACATTGAGATGTTTCTGAGGAAAGTATTGACTTTAAAATCCAGGGAACCTAGAGATAATAATCAATGTCTAAAACTTATTAAACAGAATATACTTAAAACAGAATAATAAATAATCCTAAAAAGAGAGCAATACAAACAAGGCCTTCAGCTTTTCAGAACCTCTGAAAGTTTCTAACTACCCCTGGAAACTCAATAGACCCTTTTATACACTCTCAGGCTCCTACTGGTTTTTTCTCAAAGCTTCATGTTTAATATTCCTTTCTACTTTCTTTCCTTATAGGCAAAGTTCATCTTTGCCTACATTTTTGGATACCTGAAACAAATCTGACTTGTGAAATAAAACTGAGGACTAATTAGACTATATCCATATGATCTGACTTTAGAACAGTGGTTATTACTGAGACAAAAAAACTTGATCAGAATGAGCCTCAGGGTGAAATATCTATTATATTATATGGAATAAAGTCTTAGCTACATTTAAGTATGTTGATAGATTTAGGTATGTAGAACAATGCCTAGGATTTTCTGTAAAATAGTTAAGTTTATTATAGATAAATAACTTAAATTAAAGTTCCAGAAGAAAAATCTAAGAGAAAGAAAGGGAGTTTCAGTATGCCAAAATATAACTCAGTCCTGGAAGTTGTTACAGAGGGTAGTGAATGTTATATTTCATTGGCAATAAAATGTAAGCAAGCCTCTTAAATTGTGGATTGGCACTACATGTTTGCATTGTAACGAGTGCATTGGTGAATTTGATGTACAAAATCAGACAGACTAAAGATCATATGAAATGAAATGATAAGTTTGTAAGTTTCTCTAATGTCCATCAAATAGCTAATTTAAATTAGAAGATACATCTATCACTTGTTTTTCATTTAATGCTCACTTCTAGTAGTACTTTTATTCCAGTTATTGGTTCCTTACTGAGGGACAATTTCAATAGACTTAATCAAGGCAGATAATTTACACTCATATCTAAATTCTAATGACCTAACATTCCTAAAGATATTGATTCACTTTCTAAAAATAAAGATATCTAGGTCAAGCACTGTTTGAAACTGTTTACAATATTACAATATGTAAGACAGTGCTATGAGGCTATCAGATACTAAAGACTTTAAGGGGACCCACTGTTTTCAGCACCTGGAGGACTGGTAATGTGCCCTTGTTACTGACACCCATCTCCAAAGACATGAGCAAGCCATCAGTAACCCATCCTAAAGTGACTGAATTAAGCTTACTGTGTATTCATTGCTTTATAATTAAAGAAATGAGAAAAGTACCTTTGAAGATCAAAAGAGTAGATTTCTCTTCTTAAATGCCATAACTTGGGTAAAATTTTTTTCTTTTGTAAATACTAAGAGACACATATCCACTGACTGTTCAAGAATGCAGAAAATCAGTAGACAGAAATTAAATATTTAGGTAATACAGAGTGAATATCAACTTGTGCATCTAGAAGTTTTACCACTTCTCATTTTCAGTTGTGTCATTATCATCTCCAAATGCAAAACAATTGGATGCACCTTTTTTCTCTCTCAGTAACAGTTTTCCTCAAATAAAGAAATATTTTATTAAGTTTTACTTTTCCTTTGAGCAGGAAATTTCTGCAATCTCTTTGATGTTGTGTCTGTGGGACAATCTGTGAAGAAAATGTCAACAGCAATAAAGTAACAAGAAATTTTCCCCCAAATGTGCTAAGTCTTCAAAGTTGAAAGGGTGGGTATCTTCTTTTAATAGATTTTAGAAAAGAATGTGACATGTAAGCAATTAGTATTTGGGGAATAGCCTGTGGAAAGACTCCCAGAAACATCTGTTTAAATGATAAACTAAATTAAAAAGTACAATTTAGGTATTGTAGTGTGTTAGGAATCTTCATTATTTACTTCCTTACATACCGGTTGTATAAATGAATTATTGAGGATACTGAATTGCCTTGTTTCTTTTGTGTATATATATGCATATATATAAATGCATATATAGAGAGAAGCACTAATGCACTTTTTCTTCATTTACTGCTTCCTATTCTTTTGCAACATGCACTTTTAATTTTGAATGCAATCTGTCCATCTGTAATAAATTCAAACAAATGTGGGGTTTTTTCCAGTGTAGTTGTTTGTGGATTGATATTCTCTGTGTAGATAATAGGAGAGGAACTTGACATTCCTTGCTAAGAAATACAGTATAGTTACCAACTCTGTAAGCCTGCTTTTTCTGAGGCTTGGTTACAAAGGCTTGTGATTTTTGAAGATGGCAACATATTACATAAAGGGTATTGTGTTTCAAGTTACACAACTATCTATTATGCACCATGATTTGACGAAATACTGTGAATCTGCAATTCAGAAAAGCAAGTATTCAAAGTAGTTTGCTTTGGCTTAAGAGTACTTGTAGTGTTTCTCTTCTTTTTTCAGCAGTATGATGTATAGACACGTTTTCTAAATCTAAATTAATGAGATCAAATTCCAAAATGCCAGGAACACAAAAGTCCATATGGGTTGATTAATCCTTCCAGAAGGGTTTTTCTTTAGTTATTTTTAATATTTAATTTGTACTAAGAAATGGGACAGCTTCATAGAATCATAGATTTATGGAATCATAGAATGGTTTGTGTTGGAAGGGATTTTGAAGGTCACCTAGTTTCAACTCCTCTGCCATGAGCAGTGACAGCTTTCACTACACTGGATTGCTTAAAGCCCCATTCAGCCTGGTCTTCAGCATTTCCAGGGATGAGGCATCCACAGTTTCCCTGGGTAACCTGTTCCAGTGCACTGTCATAGTGAAAAAAGTGAACCTAAGTTTAGCTGACGTGAGTTTATTTCACCTAAATAATCTTTTAACACATGAAGTGAAATAATTTAGTATCTCTTAAAAATTTGACATCGTGTTGCAATCTAGTTTTTCTGTAGCCATATAGGGCCAACTTTTCACAGCCATTTAATAGTCCAAATATGCAGCAAAACTGAAAAGTTCCATTCAAAAACTTAATTCTCAGTAGAATCTAGGAAGAAGTAAGTGTATATACCTGAGTTAAGACTGTAAAGTCCTTGAGCTTCTGGGCCTCAGTAATGGCAAGGTTGAGGTTGTTAGTTATTTATACACTTTTAAAGTCCACTAGAGACCTATCTGCAGCAGAATAAAGACCTTTGAAAATTATGCTTTCAGGAGACCAAGCTAATGCATGTATCCCTTGGAATAAGAGTTATGCCTTGAATAAAGGTAAGATGCAATTCACACAATTTAGTCCTCAAAGTTAGACACCTAATCCAAGCTTGTCATTCATGCCAACTTTTTCTTCAAAGTGAGGAAAAAAAGAGATGGCTCCTGAGAGGGATTCATCCATTCTTAAGACCAACATTTAAGAAATGTAAGATAAATTGTCCTCTAGAGAAGCCTATCTCCTTTCTTTCCAACACATAAAGGAGTTGAGCCAAGAACTTAGACTACATGCTTAACTTTGGACAGTGAAAGATTAGGTGAATCCTACCCTTTTTTCTCTATGACATGTCTTCAGAATTGTTTATTCCTTTTCTTGCTGTTCCTTTCCCACAGGGACTACACTGGTATATCCATCGTTGTATAAACACCAATTCTCTAAGTTACTATAATTTTTTACTGTGATCTTTGAAATATTTTACATTGTTTTACTTATTGAATAAAAAATTATGCAAGACAATATTGCCTCTTTTTTCACCTACCTTCTGTCAATATATATGGACTTCCATCATATTTTTCCAGAATTATATAACAGTCAGAGAAAGAAACTGAGGTTTGTTTTTTTGGTTTTTTTTCTTCTCAGTAATAAAAAAAATGAATTTATATCTATAAACTCCTGTAGACAGAAGAAAGGACCAATATAGAAAAAAAACCTCATGATGTTACAAGCAAAACTCCTTAAGACTTTAGTCTTAAATTTTTTCTGGTAAAGTTATATCAGAGAAAATGGCAGTCCTTCAACTACAAAATTAGAGACAATGATTGTAAGCCAAGGGCCTGTTCCTGTTCCTCCATGTCCATCCCTCACCCTGGGGATTACTGAATTTAACATCTGGAAATATTGAAATCCATCCTTTTTCGTCTCTAGCTAAGTCAGTGGTAGCTATGAATCTTAATTTAAGATTTTTGTTCAAGAGACAGTTCTTGCACTAGTAGTGGTGGAATTTCTGTTCTATCAATTGGACTTGAAATTAGTTTTTGGACTATACACAGAGTAAAAATACAAAAAATCCACAGAAGTGCACAAAAATTAAACAGGCATTATTTGCTATCCTTATTTTTATAACAGTGATACCAAACACCCCAAGTACACTCAAAAGGCCAGAAGTAAATATTTTAATTTTGTGTAACTGCCAGTGATAACAATGTAATTACAAAATTTCCTTGCATTCAACTGTTTCAGATTTTCAGTCAATTTCGCTGCCTGCAACCAAGCATTATATTTACTCTTAAATAACTATAAGTTTATTGATTTTTATAGGGTAGGGAGGGAACAGGTCTGAATCCAAAGTGCTGGTAGCTAAAGAAAGAGCAGTAGACTGTAAAGCTGACATCTGACCAAATGAGATCAATGCATATCTGTAGGTGACAGATGATTTAGTTACATGCAATTCTGGATCATCAGTTGTACCTATTTCAAAATACAGAAGACTCTGGCAAGTTCTCCTAACTAGAATCTTTGTTGAAAATATGTTCTCATTTGTAATTCTCATAATGTAATTCCACAGATACTAATGTAACTGAGAAAGTAAACATACAGGATACGTGGATCTACAAAAACCTCATTGTAAAATAAACATGATTAACACAGAGTAATGAATTTGACAATTCCAAAAAGTTAAGTTTCTTCTTGTTTCCATTTGTGACATGTAATTAAATGTTATCTTTATTGACTCAAAAGCAACAAAGGGAAAACCCAGATCAGTTACTTCTGTCTGTAATGTTTAGTCAACAATATTTCCTGCTTCATTTTGAGCTTAAGGAATCCTGAAGCAAACAACATTTTGATTAGTCAACCCCTATACTACTTTACAGTTTTATTATTTTTTTCATTTCAGCAGGGAAAAAGTTTTTACAAGGTCTAGGGTATTATCAAAGGCATTCCAAGTGTTGAAGACAAATTCCCTGGCAGATAGCTTTATGCTGAGACTAGTTCTAGTCCTCACTTTCTGCTATTTCAGGTGAAAACTGCCAGAACTACCTCATTAAAATAAAACAATGCAGGATTTTTCCTAACATAATAAAATAAAAAATCAAAATTATGTGTATGGTTTTCCTTGTAATGTGAAAGTAATTCTTAACCAAAAGACGTATTTTTTGAATTGCTGTGTCAACACCACAGACATCTCTGCTACACTTGCAATAAGTGGAGAAGGATTACTATATAGGACAAGAATAAAATATTTCTATCCAAGTGCCACCTTATTTTTCTGAAATAGATGGTATCTGATAAATGTGGAGTGTTTTATATATATGTGCATGTTAATTTTAATGACATACATAAGACTCTGCCAGTTAATATGAATGTGTGACACATGGATGGGAATCCCAACACTAGAGTGGTGCTCCTAGACTGCCTGCTTTGTAGGGAAAATGAGCCTTAGAAGAAAAGGCCAGAGTGGAGCTAAAGATAAATCAGATGACTGGGATGCTACCAGGGCTGAAGGACTCATTGATAACCTTGAGGATGGTGGGTAAGTGTAAGGTGGAAGGAACCAAAAAGGGCAGCTGAATTCAACAGAACTATGTTTGATAATATAGACAGCTGGCATGGTTGATTTGAATTAAAAAGGGGGATTGGGGACAATTTGTTGTTATCATGTGAAAGAAAAGATAATTCTTAGAGAATAAGATATAGTTTTGCCTGCTCCTTGCCTGAACTGATCTCTTCTGCCCTCCTAGCCCATGACCACTACTCTTTTGCTCTAGGGGGCAGAAGCAGATCTACTGGAAGGTCTTCTGCAAAGCAACATTTGCAAAGACTCTGTAAAAGAAAAATCACATTACTGAGTAAAATATACATATTACCTTCATAGGTAATTTCATTCACATTTTGCAGATAGGTGGTACTTACATACATATGTATTTTCTCCCATGGAAAAAGACAAGCTAATAATTTACCTGCATGTGCTTCACCTTGGGAAAATTGCTTTGATAACCACATCTCCTCTGATTTTTATGAAAATAATAATTTCTTTTGGGGTTTGGCTAAGGGACCAAAAGTGGAGAAACACACATCTCCATATCATGTGGAGAACCACATAATTCAATGGATTATGAAGTCATATACTAGGCAAGATCACTCAGATATAGAGCAACTTCTAGTCTAGAGTTTCTGTCTTACACATCATACACCACCTATAGTCCCTTTCCCTCTGCTCTGGGTTAGACTGGCTGCAGGATCCAGGCTCACAGAACATTCGTGCTGGATGTGCCCTTGTCCTTGTCCTGACTGCCAGCCCGGCCTCTGTGCAAAAGGGTTTCTTTCATCTTGGTCTCAGCCTTTGACATTATGTCTGAGGTCCACATATTGTATGCTGATCTCACCTCCTGTGGGGTAATTGTCTTCTCTATCACATTGCAATGTGGATCATCAGCACAAGCTGCTAATGGCCTTGTTAATCAGGCAGCCTGAGGCCAATCACTTCTGCTTTCTCTATATCTAGGGCTGATTAGCAGTTATCACTGTCATCTCCATGGTTTCTGTCATTCACCTTCCCTGGCCCCAGATGTGTTACAAAAGGATGAAATCAGCAATAGGCACATTCAAACATTCTTTTTTCTGGGCTGCAGCATAAGGAAGACACATTCAAATTTCCCAGTGTAAGAAGGTTTTCAAAAATCATTCTTAATTTAGAATGGAGAAGGAACTGTTCAGTCTTTCCCTCGTTTCATCCCTATACATACGTCTGCATAATGTAGCGCATTTACTTGACTCATGCTCGAGAGCACAAAATTCTCATTGTGATTTAGCCTATGGCAAAAATCAGCTGGTATTTTTGTCAAACCAATTTGCTGATTTGTTGAAGTAAAGGTTCCAGCTTTTGCAACTCACCATTGCATTAAGTAAATATTTGATATTAAAATATATCCATTTACATTTTTCAGATGTATTAAACTAGTAAGGCTTGGATTCTAAGACTTTTTAGACTAAAATAGGATCTTTGAGCCTTCATTCTTTTCAGATCTTGTGCTCAAATAGGAGGCTTCTCCAAGTTCTGAGAAAGAGAAAATAATCCTTGATTAAAAAACCCCAAAACATGAAAATTTCTCCCTGGTTAATAGAACTGGAAAGCTCTGACATTTCTGAGGCAGATTTAGGTATGAGGTGAGTACTCATCTTCTCCACTGCCTGGAAACATTAACTTGCTGCTGCTGAGGAAAGGCCAAAGTATATGAGTTGATAGCTCCTGATGAGTGTCTAGGCACCATTTATCCTTTTGCCCAGTACTGGCAGGAACAAAAGGTGTGGTTCTTCATGTGTCTCCTGCTAATAACAAGAGAAACTGAGGTCTTTTGGAGGCTTTAAGAGCCATAATATTTTATGGAAGCACTATATATATGTTTCTTTATATATAGTACAGTATTTACTTTTGAAAGCAGTGAAGAAATGAAAACTGATGAAAAAATATCATCAAGGAAGTAATACAAAAGCATTGAAAAAACATTAATTTATTTCCAAATTAACTCCTCCTCCCAATTTCTCTTAATGGCCTTACAAATGCTAATAGCTAATGAACAGAAATGGGTATGTGTGGGACCATTTATTTCAGCACTATTGCTAACTGAAAGTTATAGCAAAATGATGGAATAACAGTCTGTGATCACAACAGTAATCACAGAATTGCAATTATATTCCTCCATCCCCCTGGTCTCCTTTGAACCCTTTCCTTGCTAAGTCATGAAGTAGTAGGTTCAAGATATTTTTGGGCAGGTGTGCATTGTTGTCCTGTGTCTCATGTACATTTTTGTACTGAATGCAACGTATCAGAAACAGAGAAAGTAGAGTTGTCAGGGCAGACTAATGTAACTGATTAGCTACTGTGACCAGCAGCATTGGATGGAGATAAATACAGAGTGGAGGAAGAGATATTGAGGTTTTCAAATGCCTCCTGATGCTTATAGGACAGGACAAGCTGTACAATTGCAGTGGAAGGCAGGGATGATGCAATGTTCCTCTTTCTCTTTTTTACTGTTTTTCCACATGTTTGAATTCCCATAATAAAATGTGGCATCCTTTTAGGTAGAAAAGATTTGTGTCACCTGGCTTCTTCTATGCCCTCTGAAAATTGTTCTTTTTCTCCCATTACGGTCAGCTTTCCCAGTCAAAAGAATTAGTATAATTATCTCAGTTCACACCTCAGTTCACAGTGAAGACACTCCAGCTTAATGGTCTGAGACACAGACAAACTCAGACACAGTTAAAATTATTTTTCTCATAGTCTCTTTTCTAAAGTCGCTGTTCCATGAAAAATATTTAAATAAAATTTTTAGCTCTTACTTATCCACTCAGTTCTCATGCTAAACCAAATTCTTTATTATTACTGTTATTATTTATTTCCTTTTTCCTGCCTGTTATCTGATTGTCTCACTGTGTTGCTGACCTCTCTCCCTCAGCCAAACTCTCAGATGATAATCTTTTTAGAAGCTGAAAAGCAACACCTCAGGGCTAAATTCTGTTCTGCTATGCAGATATGCCTGTGTTAGTTTAAAGTCACTTAATTGATTTTCTGGTTAGAGAGGCATTGGAAGTGGCTAAATACAAGGCCAAGTCTCTCTCAGCCTTTGGCTCCAGATGCTGGTTATTACTGATAAATAATTTCATAAGCTGCTTTACTTTTTAGATATTTTGCTTGTAAACACAAATCTTGCTTTTAGAAAACTGTAATCAAGTAAGTGCTCTTGCTGTCTAATAGAAAACAGAGATAGCTGCACAGCACAGTTAGTGTAATCTCTTTCACAGTATGTCCTCTTTTAATCTTTTATTCGATTCAAAGAAACTGCCAAGTCAGAACATACAATTGCTTTCTCTGAGGGAAGAGTTTGCTAAAGGTTTCTGTAGAGTTTTGAAAGCAAAACACGTGAGAGGCTCTGAGTCAGAAATACAATTTAATAAGAAGAAAGGAAAGGAAAGAAAAAAAAGTAAAATAAAATAGAATAAATGCAATAATACAAAAGACCACTGACAGAGTCAGAATACAACCTGAACAGGGTGATGGGAGCAGTCCAGATGAGGTGGTCTTCCTGAAGCAGTGATCCCGTAGAAAAAGTCTGGTAGCTCTGGTCCTCTGGAGAATCCAGTGGGCAAGTGCTGCCTGTACTGTCCCAAAATCCTAGATTATATCTAGTTGAGAATGCTTGGTTCCTCCCCCTGGGTGGAGCATCTTACAATGGAATGATGAGTCATAGAGAAGGGTCCTGGAGAGCATGATAACTCTTGGAGGGTGTTATCTATGAGTCGTTAACAGCACATCGACTAGAGGGAGGGGCGGTGCTAGAGAAGCCATTAACAGAGAATGGCCCAGGAGGAGGGGACCCGGAGAGATACTGCTCCAACATTTGGATTCAACAGTTCATGGAGGTGGTGATAGAATACACTGTGCAAGTCCTATACTACAACCCAGGACAGTTTCCAATGATGACTTTAAAAATTCTGCATATTTCTTTATGCATACATTGTTTTTATTTCTTCCCTCCTTTGTTAAGCTGAGTGAGTTTAAGAAGGCATTTGAGACAATGAGACTCAGTGTGTCTCTGAATTTCCTGAGACAGTGGCTGGTGGGAAGGGGAAATTCCATATGGAAAAAGAAACTAATTTTCTATTGTGTGCTTGCTCATCTGAAAGTGACAACACTTATGCCTTTGCTACTTATAACAGAAAATTTTTGAAAACTCCAAAGCTGTTTCAGTTGGAAATAGAAATTATGTGACGAACTATTACTGATGGAGAGATAAACATCACTTGAAAGATAGAAGCAGCAACACATTTATTAATATAAATTAGTGATCTAACAAAGTTTGACGGCAAGTGAAACAGTGATTTAACAAGATTCTATGGCAAGGTACACGAAATTATTTACTGCACAAAGGACTGGGTCAAACAAAACTGTCAGGGAGACCTGTTGGGTCATGAGGTTCAGAAAGGGCCACCTTGTGTTCTAAACACTTGTTTGTCCTTTGCAGAGGGGAGCTTAGGTGTGTTTGGATTCAGACTTGTTTTCAGAGCTTGATCGATTATTTACATCTAAAGAATTCTATGTGGACAATAAATTCTTTATACCACTTAGCTACCATTTCAACATTTAGCATGAGAATTTAATGAGAATCTCTTGTGGGAAGGAATGTGTCAGCCTTAGGGAGTAATCTTTAGAGGCACTTCTGCTGAAGGGGACATCCTGGTCTGCAGCCCACTGCTGTGCAGGAGAGCTTAAAAGGCCCTGGACTGTCCATTATGTATGGACTAAGATAATTGCTTCAAGTCACATTTGCATATCAGCTACAGAATTAATTTCCTCCCAGCTTGGCTTGACTGGGCTCTTGACCAGCACCATGTTTATGGGAGGCACACTGCTCAGATCAGCTCTTTGCTGCTGTGTTTTTATCTGTCTCCCCTGAATGCCCCACGAGTTGGTTGCAGCCATCATGAGCAGACCAGACACCTCCATTACGACTGCCACAGCTGAATATCACCTGAGTAAAGTCACGTGAAATAAAGGTCAGACTGGGGGACTGAGCACACCATCACACAAATAGGCAGAGATATATTAGTGTAGATATATGGACAAATTAATAAAAGTGATAAGAGAAAACTTATTATGTTTAAAGTTTCCATGTAAAAAGCAGTTAAATTCAATATTATATTTGGCAAGGTAATGCTTGCATTTTATGATGACCTTTAACAGACAGGAATACTGATAAGTCCTGTTTTCTGCATTTGTTATGCTGACTAGAAAACATGTAGAAATGCAAAAGGCACGACATAGATTGGTTTTAGACTTGACTTTCCATTCCACATAACCCAAGGATTTTAAGTGTCATCAGGTAGCTCTAACTGAATATGTAACAATACAGAACAGAAAAATGACAGAAGAAAAGTTATTTAACTTTAATTTGATTTTTAAAAGATTATAGATACACAATCTATACAGTGTAGCTGTCTGGAATATACTAAATTATCAAATATTCTAATTTTCTTTTAAAAAGTATTTATTTAAAAAAACCCAGACCAACAAAAAGTCATAATATTTCGTGGCTTTAACAATGAAAAATCACTCTGCTATCTTCAATCAATGTAGAATGAAATCCTCTTTCATTCAAATGTGTGTTAAACATGGAACAAAGTTGTTAGAGGTAAAGTGGCTAAGAGCTTTGGTATTCACCTCAAAATCATTTGTGCTAAAACACCATTATTTGTTGAGCTTCAATCAATGGAACTGATTTTTGTTGTTGTTGTTTTTATTTTCATGGCGATCTAAATATAGTCAATATTGATATCAATATAACGGATGTCAGTATAACAGAAAAGTGAGAGCTTGGTTGATTTGCAATAGCTAGGCTCAGGTCTTCAAGCTGAGAATATTGCGCATTTCTATGGATATCACAATTGAGAAAGTCTTTTTACCTGCCTCTCCTGGTCAGCCTGATTTGATCATTAGAATGGATTAATTTCCCACATTTCCATGAAGTAAGAACAAATGTCTGTGGAGTTGCTTTTGTGTTCTAGCTTGTTAAGTGTTGACTTAGTTGTCATTCATTTGAACTTCAGGAGTTCAAAAACTTCAAGATGACCTCACCCTTCTGGGAGAACAACTTAGTGTGATTAATCAATTATTCTTTTTAATTTCAAAACAAAGCCCTTATCCCTTCACATGCTGTTTGGACTTCAGCACTTTTGGGTGCAGCACATCAGGCCTTTGGACTTATGTATGTGCAGATTGATTATGTTCTCCCTGTTTTGCTCCCCTCCACTGAGGATAAACCTTTCTCCAGAGTTTCCTCCTGGACTTGCACCCAGCTTTTCAACATCCTTTGTCACAAGGACCCTGGCCCTATTCAGCATTGTTTCCTCATTCACATTAGCTTCCCTTTTACTGTTTATATTATAGTTGTAGAATCCCTCCTTGTATCCCTTCACATCCCTTGTTATGACAGGTCCCAGGTGGACCTTTGATTTCCTAATCCATCCCCGCACAATCAGACTACAGCTCTATATTGTTCCTGGATCATCTACTACTGCTTGCTCCTCTTGTACATTCTCTTTCAATGTCCAAGTTCAGTTAGAACTTCTTGTCCATGCTGGCCCCCTGCTGCCTTTACTTTATTTCCTACTTCTTGGAATGGACTATTCTGAGTTTTCAGGAGGTGATCCCTGGGTATCAACCAGCTCTCCTGGGCTCCTCCAAGCATATCTCTGAATAGTCTGAAAACTTCTCTTTTAAAATCCAGGGATCCTTTACATTCTTTGAACATGTTAAGACCCTGTAGGAGAAGGGAATACAGGTGACCTCACCCTTGACAAGTAACAGCTGTGTTAATTACCCAATACAGCCTCTTTCCTGATGAGTAACTATAGCCAATAAGGATGAGTGAGATAAAAGAGGAGGTTAGCGGGTAAGGGGATGATTATCATGGAGGAGGAATCTTGAGGAGCATGAAGGAGAGAATCATGAAGCAGTGTCCTGGGGAGAGAGAATGACTTCTTCAAGGTCAGTCTAGGTCTGCAGTTAGAGCCTGTTGTTGGAACCTGCAGTCAGAGCTTGGCAGGAAATAACTAGCAGTCAGAGGCTGCAAGAGAAACCTCAAGCAGGAGCTTGTGGCAGCCAGAGTCAGGGAATAGTTGGAGTCAGGATGGCTGAGTGGTAAAGAGGAATAAAGCAGAACCCTTTTTATGCTGTATTTAACAAGAAGTCTGCGTTTTTGGCTCTTTTTTAACTTTTAAGAGGGCTGCTGAAACAAGACCTGATCATTGTGAGATTCCTCTACCCAAATTAAAGTGCAAACAAGACCATATGTCAAAGACAATAGTACAGATTTTATTTAACAGTAAAATTCAAGGTAGAGAGATAGAAAGAAATAGGGAGGCAGGGGGACGAGAAAGAGAGAGACAGATTAAGCAGAAGACAGTCACCACCTGTGCATCCACTGACATCCTGTTTGTCCTTCACTCTGGGCTTCTTGATGATGGGGGTCCCAAAGTTCAAAATGTTTCACTATTTATACATGCTAGTAAACAAAGGAATTGATGCTCTTTGGCTGCACAGTTCTCTTATTCTATTGATTAAACTATTACCTAGCTTCTAATGTTTATTAATTCCATGCTCCTCTTTTTCTTGAGTTGGTGGGTTTTTTCAAGTCAGTGGATTGTGCACAATCCTCCCCTGCTGAAATTCCCTTTATTCCATCAGACATGATTTCAGCACAGTTGCTGAGTTGGCTTTCTTTGTGGATCCTTTGTGTCCATTCTCGCT
>VWYP01031768.1:127963-186347 GCA_013400435.1 Pycnonotus jocosus
CCCCCCCCTGCCCCAGCCCCCTGCTTTCTTTACCTCTCCCTAGGTCTGAGATAACACCTGGATAATAGGACCACCTTTATCTTATCTTAAATTCCCATCAGATGACTTACAGTCCAAATTTCAGGAATCCATAGAAGTTTATTCAGAGGGGAGGGAAGGAGGGACATGAGTGGCCAGAGATGCCATAAATTGGGGAGCTTTGTTTGACCAGCGATGCTCATATGGGCAGTAGTTCCTCTGCACAGTTTTCCACAGTGGGAGCTCTTGCCTGGATGCATTACCCAGGATGTGCCAGCCTAACCTCCCCAGGCCTGGAACCACCACCATCCTGCTGCTTCTCTCTGTGCTTATCTCATGGCAAAGTCTTGTAGTCTTGTAAGTGTTTGAGACAGGCGACTGTGAAGTCATAACCATCCAAAAATAAGATCCCCAAAAGAGGATCATGATTAGTGTGGTAGTGTAGGAGTAGAACTGTATGGTGAAATTGTTGGTGTTCAGGACATAACAACAACAAAAATTTTGTGGCGTTTACTTCAGTCTACTGCTATGCTTCAGCAGGTAGAATGAGTCTCCCAGTGATATGTAATCAAATTTCTGCAGTCAGAACATAAACCAGAGGATGGCAAGAGGGTAAAATTGAAAGATTCTCTTCAAAAAATTCTCCCAATCTGAAATAAACCATTAACATGGATCCCCTAAAGTCCCTAATCTTAGAGATCCCTAAGTTTCTTTAATGCCTAAAACCTCATTACTAAATTATTATATTTCTGGTCATCACCTCACAAATACTAAAGGCTGTTTAATTCCAGCAGGGTGAAAAAAACCCTTTAAAACTTCACTATACCTATTTTTCTGAACACAGGTATTTAACTAGACCATACAAAACACAGCTAGGGGGAAACACATTCTTAAGTCAGTTTTGTATTTCAGCTGTTGGAGAACTTACCTGAGTTTCAAGGGACTTTGTAATATTGCTTTTGTCCAATTACAAACAGACAGGATATTTCCTAGTTATCAAAAATAGATTTCTTGCACATTCTCAAATGCAGAGGATTGAAATAACTATGTTTCATATTGGAGTGTAATGGATCTAGTTGTCTGTCTTGTTCTCAGGACTTTCAGAGGTGAGTTTTCAATAGATGAACTTCAGAGAACTTCATAGGGTATATTCAATACACAAGAGCTATAATAATCTGCCAGCATCAGAATGGATCAAATTGAATCCAGACTCCTATTCCTGCAGTGGATAAGACAACAAAACCAAGAGAGTTAATGCCTTTCATAATCCAAATAACTTTCCATTTTGCACACCTGTTGATGAAAGGGTTAAAACAGACTCAGTAAAATTGGAGAAATGGCTTTATTACTTTGGTGAAAATTCCCCACTAAGTTTCCTACCTCAAAAATGGGGATGTCATAGTTTAGAAAGATGAAAGATTAATATTTTTCTTCTCCTCTCAGTGTCTTTTTTTACTAGTAACTACAGATTTTGGGAACTGGATTTACAGAGGTCTCCATAGTTGCCTGTTAACATTCTGCTTTCATCAAAGTGCTTAGAATAATTTTGGTAATTTGCTGTAGCAGAAGATTATTTTACACTGGAACATAACATTTGCCTGGAAATGTAACTGTTTTAATTATGTAGTTCAGCTTCCAAATGCTATTTTTCCTTTCATGGATGCATAAGGGTGTCACCTAGCCACAAAAGTTCAACATTTTTTAATCAGCAAGCAAATATCTAATTTTGAAATAATTTATTATTGTTATCATAGGTTGAACAGTTAGAAATTTATTAAAAAGCTCTTCAGAGTCCAAAAAATGAGATGTTTAAATGACCTCATTTCTTGTAAATTTTTATTTTAAATTATTCAAAATCTACTGTCACAAATATTGTTTCTGACCTAATACAGAATTCTATAGAAAAATTAAATACTACTATGTAGTTGGTATTCTTTTGTTTTAACAATTTAGAGAGCTAAGTAGGGAAGTTGCATCCAAGAGGTATTTTGCTTATGTCAAATGCCAGTAAAAATAACCAGGCTACTAACAACTGCATGTGATTACAGAACCATGGCTTCATAATGAGTTCTGGTAACACAGATTTAATAATAGTAATGTCCTTTTGTTAAAACACCTGTCTGATCTTCAATACTTTTGAATGTTGAAGTGTTACAATTTCTGCAAATGGAGTGTGAATTCAAATTATGAGGCTTTTAAAACATTCCATGCCTAACAAAAGGAGCAGTCACATCTTACAACACTTCATCCGCCAACATCACCTAAAATAATCCCCAATCCCATTGCAGAATGTGAAGTTTTCCTACATGGAATTTGTCCTTTGTATTTGGTAGCAACAGGTCAGTGGAAGTAAAATAAATAACAATCCTTTATCTCATTTTTGAGCCCGTCAACATAAGTGAACAGAGGAAAAAAGCCACCAGCAAAGGTTATCATGGGTGACCATTGCCCAGAGCTGACCAGAAGAAAAATCTGTGGACTAGACATTTCCCTGGCTGTTAACATAGGAATTTTTTATGGCATATATCCTGGAGATGGATTTGTGAGCACAACCATTAGAGGAATCAGGAAAATATTTGAGATGAAATCATAGATGTAGATTTTTGAGCAAGAGTACACCAGTGTTTTCCCTGTATTCAAAGAGGAACAATTTTTTTAAATGCAAGATTATATCCCTGTAACTGACTTTTGATACTAAATATTTTATTCATACAAAAAATATTATTGGAATGTGTAAATATTAACTGTAAAAGGTCCAATATGAGGCTAAGTCTGAAGCAGCATTGATTATTTAAAGTTATTATTCTAATATTAAACTGCAAATGAATTAGAGATTTAAGATTATAGGTACTGTGGAGCATGTTGAAAATAACTGAGATCAAGAGAAGGTTAAAGCTAACCATAACAAAGCTGCTCTCCGTTCAGAAACAGTTAATCACAAAGAGCAGATAGCCTCTAAGCAATTCATATCAGATACTATTATATTGTTAATAAAAATAGCAGAGTTAAAGCACTTTTGAAAAAAAAGACCATTTCTCCACTAAATAAAAATATTAGCTACTCTATTAAAAATGTTACAATAAGGAGGTCATAAATTTCTGGCAAAGTATTAAAGTTTATTCACATCTTCACCTGTGGGACTGAGACAGGAATCCAGAGTTGACAGACAAGCCCTCCTATTTGGATAAAGATCTCATTTGTTTTGTGCAGTGCTCTCAGCTGAAGTAGCTTAGCACTTGATAGGTCTATGTGAGCAGCAGCACAGGCAGGTCCTGATATACCTTTGCAACCATTTAAAATTTACACTGCTCAGTTGTTTCCATTAATTTTCTCTCAGTACTTGTGTTGTACCATACATTCACATTAAAAAAATCCTGTATTTTTGGTCTACTTTGTGAAGCCTTTCATAAAATTTCTGTGATTTTCCCTCATTCTTTAAGGGAGGTATGCTTTCCTTTGTTAAAGAAATTGAAAATTAAATTGGGTTAGTCCTATTGTCATGTTCATTTTTGTGCTGTTTCTAAGTGAGTGTCATTCTGAGGAGCAAAACATGATAAGGCTGGTTAGTGATAACACAGTACTGTACTTATCTATGATCTCTCTAGATGTATTTGGATCTCAGCTAAAAAGTCGATTTCTTCCTATTGTTTTATGTGTGACTGATTTAAAATCTTTGCCTAAATATTTTATGAGCTATAATGTTGTAATCATTGCATTTACAAAGCTCAGTCAGGAACAGAATTTCATTGAGCCTGTAGAAAAGACCTGTAGAATAAATACTTGTATTGCATTTTGTAATATTCTATATTTTTGGGCCAAAGAAACAAAAAGAGCTGGAGGGTCAGATAATGTAGTTTCAATATTGTCCATTTACAAACTGTCGAACAGTTATTATTCTGAGGCTGAGACTTTTTTCAGATGAGAATTCATTAATCTTAACTTGCCCTTAATATGTGAGCACTGTAAAGGCAATTGTTGAGACTTAAGACTGTAAAAAGCACTGAACAGTAACAAATTGTGTGCCTACTCTGTAGTTGTCACCATGATTTGTGTAATGCAGAACTTGCACTAATTTTTAGCTAGATAACTTGAGTCCTCAGAACATCAAAATCCAGTAAAGGCTATGGACTCAAACATTACATTTGACAGGTTTGCTTAGCTGCTAACTCAAATCTATCTAGATCTCACTATAATGACAGCAGCTGTATTGCAGACACTGGTGATGAAGGTTCATACATATCCTTCCTGCTGTCCAAGAAAATTTTAGGGCTTGTCTATGTGGATCCAAGCTGTCTGGCATACAGTAAAAATCAGAAAAATCCCAAATGGTAATATGGTGACTCTGATGAAGGAACAAACCACAGGTCTGCTGAGAAGAGTGGAATTGATAATTTGTTCCTATTGAATGAAGCAGGAGTTTTGTGAGATTGAAAATACATCCGTTTATATCCCAGAAGGCATTGTTTTTTTAAAATCACCGAGTTAAATAATTCTATTAAAGTTCTCATGGCAGGATGTAAGACATGCTTTTGTTTGTAGCTTGGGCTAAAGGCTTTCTGTTCCTGCTTTGGCTCTTACTGCCTATGATACAATACAAATGAAAAGTCCTACAGAAACTCAGGCCATACAGGGACAAGCTGGCTATTCCAGATCGATGATTTAGATATAAAAAATTAAAAGAAAGAAAGAAAGTTCTCCCAGGAAAGTACAGATGGAGGTGAACAGACTAGAATTTTGACTGTAATACAGAAAATGCAGTATTTTATTAAATACTCATGACATTGATAATGTTTTCAGTTATTGCTCTAAAAAGAAGTTTACTATTTTACATTTTTTCATCTTGAGTACTGTGACTTCATTTTCTGCTGTTGTTATGCTTCAGAGTTTACAGAGAAATTGAATTCCATGAAAAAAAATACAATTATAAAGTAAACACTGTGCTAGAATTTATTCATCTTTGACATTTCTATTTCATATCTTGCTCGACAAATTTATTGACTCATTTCTTGGCACTCCCAGTAAATAAAGTTTTATTAGACATTGAAACTCATTCAAAGAGGTAAGAGAAAAATGAACTACATAACTGGAAGAGTGGGTTTACTGGATGACAGTCAGGTATGGTTTTAATATCATTTCCCAATCTACCCTTCCAGAGAAAAAATAATCTTATAAGTGGATGAAATGTAAACCTGGCAGCTTATGTTATTTATTATAGACTTCTCCGGCACACAACCCAAAAGTTAAGGTTAAACTGAGACATCAGGTCCTTCCTTATACATTTTCACAATATCCAGAGAAACAATTGTATGGTACTTTTTTCTCAATAAACAAGATTTTCCAACAAAACCCTAGAGTATTCACCTCTTTGAATGATACATAATTTTTTGTTGACTATTTTTTCACTCATATGGCATAAATATCAATTTTAGGTTAAACTTTTGAAAGTAAAATTATATATTACATTATATATTCATTACTAGAATTACATAGTTGTTCTCAATCATTTATGCAAACACTGGGCTCTTGAAAAATAAAAAATCAAATACTCAATTGTCCTCATTTAAACGAAAATAGAAATGGTAACAAAACTTAAAAAATGTAAAATATTCCTTAAATTAATAGCAGTCTGTAATGCATAGCTCATTTAGTTTAAATATGCAGTGTGTCACATACTGGAGCTGGATAGGAATTATTGCTGATGAATTCCTAAGTTCTGGTTCACAGATTTCTGCTGTCTATTTCTACTGCCTTATTATAACACAGCTCAACGCATCATGTGCTAGGCTCTGACATGGAAAGTTCCTTGGTGGGTTTTCTGATATAAATACTGATATAACCATAATAAAATTGAGTGGAATGACATCTCCTTCCCTCTTTCTCGTGTCGCATCTCCAAGATCCTACATTCACTTCACAGGACTAGCTGATGGAAAGGACATAGATTCCACAGTGTGCTTTTTTCCATCACCAAAAAGGTCCTAAAAGGAGCAGAACAGGTCAGAGATTTTTCATGTTCATCTTAAAATAGTATGTTTTTTCTGATATTTCACTTTGAAGTAACAAATTTGTTTCTATAATTGACTGCTGTGAAGTCAGTAGAGGAGGTTTAATACATAAGTTTGTTAATTTTACTTGTCTACACACTGCACGAAAAAGAGGACTTGAAGTTTCACAAGACCTTTAATTCATCACTTGTGGTTCTCTCTGAAATTAATTCTTGACTCTACATTCTTCTTAAAGAAAAAAAAGAGATCTTCTATTTCCAGGTTGTCTATTAGAATATATAAATAAAATATTTTCTCACTTTAAAAGGTATAGAAATATTGCATCTGTAAAAAACTTGTAACAACAAGATGTGTAGGCATGTGAACATGCATAAAAATATATCTTTATACATATATATCCACACTCATAAATAGACAAATTTGCACAACATCTATCACATATTTTGTATGTCAGATATATACGTAGCTTTGCTTGCTTTGAGTAAATAGATATCTTTAGCCATAAAAGAGAAAAATGGCATAAAAACGTTGATTTCAGTGGATTTTCCAGAGAGATTTATTGACTAAAGAGTGCTGTTATGCTTCAGAGTCTACATCATAGAGATCATAATGGTAACCGAATAAACAAACTATTTTAGAAACCATAAAATTATTCTGAAACTATACACTTTAACATATAAAGTTACCTCATCTTGCCATAATGTTCATTTGTTCCCTTACCATCCTTTGCAAGCTATTCCAATATTTGTTACCATCATTATATTTTGTTTAGGATTAAAGTTATTAAATTGTGCTCAAGGGTCTTCATTCCAGTAATGACTGCCACAGAATTGCTCTGAGAGCTCATGGTGAAGCAGCCTTGAAAGGTCACCTCCAAATATTTTAAAAGTTACTGCTATTTATGGACTAGAATTCTTAGCTGATAGTATAACCTGTGGATCTTGTTGGAAAGTGTATTAATCTGTACCCGCATTTTGTTGGATTCTGACAATCTGACCAAGTGATTTAGATTAAATTCTAAGAGTAAACTGCCCTCCTTTTTTTTAGTATCCCATTAATCTTTGTGTCATATGCAAATTTAATCAGTTAAGATTTTATTTCATCATCTAGATTGTTTCTAAGAATGTACTGAATTGTGTTGGACCAGGAACCTCTCTCAGGAGACCTTCCTTGGATGGCCCTGCTCATTGATATCTGCCAATAAGACCTTTTTTAATTCATCTAATGTGTTTCCTCTTGATTAAAAATCTTGCATTATAGAAAATTAAAAATGCCATGTGACAGAATTGCAAAAGCCTTAGAGAAGTCTAAAATTGCTGTCTCGACACAGTTGCCAGTTTTGTTTGACAAAATATACTTTTCCATGAGACTTGAGCAGTATTCATGATACTTTTTGATTTATGTTCTTCAGTAAAAGAGACCTGAAAAGAGATTTTATTTTGTAAAAACAGGGTGAAGTACCTTCTGCTGCTTCAGTCACTTTATTTCTTTAAAATATTTTTCACTACCTCTTGTTTGCGTCTGAATACTCCCATGAGCTGGGACAACATGATTGCAACCACTGGAAATGAAAAGGTTTTCTTTTAAAGTCCAAAATATTGTACATAAAGTACACATACATCTACATACATGTACAGAAATGTGCACTGTATAAGTAACAATCCATATCTGTAATTCTCATTTTTCCTCAGACCCTATCAAGATGAGTTTGAGCATTTCAGTTTGTTTCAAGAAGAAAAATATTAATATCCTGTGGCTAAAAATGTAATTTTTTTATTTGGAATATACTCCATGCATTACAATGGAACAATGAGTGCAAACACAAAACTTTAGCTGTCTGTGATTATTGTTCTGCCATATTGGGGAAACATACAACAATCTGTAGGATTTTATTCAAAATCTTATTTTCTGCCTTGACCTGCAATATTTGTGCACTTTTTTTTTTCTATATCAAGGAAAGGAAGTAAACTTCTATATGTAATTCACCTTGTCCATTTTTTATCTTAGGAGAAAGCTGGCCTTTGACACGCCAGTTCATTATATTTAGCATTTAATTTACCTGTAGGTTATATAGTATGATAACAAGTGAAGTCTCTGGTCCAATGTGTCCTTATCTTTTGATCTTAACTGGAGTTTTACTTCTCTTTAAAATGAAGATGTAACTGCAGCTCTTCACCATAATCAATTCTTTGAATATTGCTTTGGATCCTGAAATAAAGTTGTGTTCTAATGTAGAGTTCATAGGAGACTTAAAAATCTTTGTAAATTTTATTAAAGTGCATGTTTTAATTACGTTAAAGAGAAAACTAAATTTATTATTTGAACTATTGACTCTCTGCATGAAAGTCAGAAAAGTCTGATATTGTCAGGTTCTACAAAAGTTAAGACTTTTCTGTTCTAAACTTACAGACTTTTTGTAAATACACATAGTAAAAACTGCAGATATAATTCTCATCAAGATGTAAACTCTTTACAAATAATTAAAGCTTAAAATAGCTTAAGATATATTAAGAGACAAAAAGGTTAATAACAAAGTTAAATAACAAAGCTAAAAGGACAGATATATGATAATAAATAAAAATAGACAAAAAATCAGTTTTCACAGAATTAATGAAAAGCCTAATTGAATTAAGATGATCACTTCTGATTATCAGGCAAAACTTATCTCCTAGTTGCAGCGATGCTGTGGTAATTTTTTGTTTTCTCCCTTAATTTTAATAAGCTGGTAGAACTTTGAAAAATAAATATTAAATCTGGAAGCAATCTGGAAAACTGTGCCTGCAATAATAATGGAGGCATACAGGAAAGCAAGTCATAGAGTTAAAACATAAAATAGAAATCTGTTTCATTTGTTTTTCTTTCCCCTCATTCACATACTTACACGTTTAAATTAAACTCTTCAAAGGATAAATTAAGAACAGAGTGTCAAAGAAAAGAATGTTTCCCTCTCTGTACATAGCAAACATACTGTATATACTGTGAGACAAAGGGCAAGATTCAACTTTTCAGTCTTATGGAATTATAACACAAGAAAAGTTATACTCTTTTTTTCTTTCTGTTTTTCTTTTCTCTTTCTCTCTCTCTCTCTCTCTGTAAGAGAGGAGCAACACATTTGCGTCTTGATTTGAACTGACTGATTGCTTTAGGTCTGACTGGCAGCTATTATGTTCCTCAGCCTGTAGTGCAAGACCTTAGGATGGGCAGAGGATCCTTCATCCTATATGCATGGTATTTTCCAGAATATATCAAGTCTGGATTAAAGTGTCTTTATTATGCATACCAGTGCTTGTACTTGGTGGTGGATTAGAAAGACAGGGTAGGCTTCTGCTTAAGAGACAATCTGTGCTGAACTTAGGAACTCTAACGCTTCTACCACACTCTAGATGGGCACCACTTAGTGCATCACTGGAATTGGCTTATAAACCAGGAACCCGCTCAGCTCACTTCTTTTCTTTCAAAGTGACATTAGCTTGTTTTAAATGAAGTCCAGCTATTGGTGAGGGATAACCATTCAAAGAGGTATTTTGAATATTTTTGTGGTAGTACAAAAATTAAGTCAAGATTCTTGAAATAACAAGCATAGAGAAAGTGTATAAAATAGAAGTGAAGCTTGCTGACTGTTGCAAATGCAGCCTTTTTGGTAGTCACACACCAGAATTTATAGGCTACGCAAAAACTTTGCTCTTACTACCTGATGTCATCCTTATGAATTGGAAAGAGCTTGCAGTGATACAAGATCAAACTGCTGCTCCCATCTAGGCTAGTACAGGTCTAGTAACTGCTTGGTTTTGTATTAACGTTAGTTGGGGTTGGTACAAATGAAGAAAGGCAATGTTATTATTGCAGCAATTTATTACAGGTTATGAACACCTGACTTTTGGAGAAGTGTCAGTCCAGAGAGCGGTGGTACTAGGACATTTTCCTTCAGCAAGTTTTTCATCTTCCTGTCATGCACTTTTGGAGCTGCTCTTTGAGGTGTTAAAAGCACTGTTTGTTGGCCTTTCTTTCCCATGAGACCACGTTCATGAAAGCTACTGCAGGAAACACTGCCAAGATTGAAAATCCTGAGAAGATCTGAGATCTGGCCTTAACACGCTTGGACAAACTGGTATAATATTCATTCCCAATCTTTCAACCAAGGGCAGGGTATCTCAGCTTCCTCCAGCATTGCTGTGGCCCTAGAAACCATATTCAGAAGCAGCAAAAGCTCTGTATAAGTTATCTCTAGTAAGCCTTTGAAAGACAGACACCGAGCAGTTCTGGAGGCTGCTGTCATTGCTCTGGGACTCTTAAGCGTTTCTGAGTCTGGACTTGGTTTGCATTATGCTCCCTACAAAACACTTCTCATCTTTAGTTTTACAATGTACAGTAATGGATGCCCTAACCAAACCACTCAAGTAGAAGTATTAACAATGTATTCAATTTTCTGTGATAAAAAAACTATTAGATTAGTATTCGATATCATTAGATATTCTAGGGAAGATTAATTTCGCAATAGCTAAATCACCACCATCATCATAGGGTAGCATTTCAGCTGGTAGAGGCTGCTTGCTTGTGTTTTTCATTTTAATGAATGTCTTTTGGCGTAGCACAGAGGTTCTGCTATCTTAGAGCACAACAGAGAGCAGCCAAAACTGTAAACACAGAGATTTATTTATCCTGGAAACTTATGCAAGAACCTACTCAGATCTGCCAAGAACTGAACAGGAGTAAGATGTGTGTTTTAGACTATGAATGTAGGGATTTTCTGTTGGGATAATAACTTTGTATGGGAAACAACAGGAATCTGAGTGCATTGATATTCTGATATGCCTTCTAGCACTTCTACCATTTTCCTCAGAGAAGAAAGCAACTGAAAAAACACCTTTTGATTCACTAAAGGAAGAACACTTCTGTAACACTTCTATTTCTATACCCACATTGGCAGATACACATATATCGTAGATTTAGAATAATTTACCGCATTTGATCCCAGTGATATGAAGTAAATATTTTTTTAAAATAACATACATGGTCTGGGAATATTTAAGAAAAAGAGAAGTTTTAGAATGGTTTCATTTTCTACTTAGAAATATTCAGTAGTATTTTCCTTGTAGAAAAGAAAATTTTAAAATTTGAAATATTGTAAATTGCCCACTATTACTCTGACATGATCTGGCATTCACTAAAAGACAAACACTTTTAGTATGCACAAAAGCTGGGTCTCTAGTCTTCAGCAAGAACTCTGGAGTTTCTTCTCACTTCTTAGTTTTTGAGCCACCAAACCTGATTTTTTTTTCTGTTTGTAATTTTTGGCAGGAATATATTTTTGTTTATTCTAAGGGGAAAGATATTATATTGAAATATTTTTAATTTATATAAATGAATTCAAAACTTTTTTGCAAAAAATGAAGAGCATAGGCTTGCAGTTATAGTCATGTTGTGGTGGCATCAGGGCATCCTTGTTTCAAGACTTGCATTGACAGCATCCTGCCTTGCCTCATAACAGAGCATTATCTCTAACTTTGTTACTTTCACTCAGCAAAGAGGCAACAGCAACTTACATTTATTTCTCACACATCCTCCTCCTGAGATTTTCTTCATTATTACTGTCTCTAAAGATTCCGTTTTACAGAATTACTCTAATCACAGAATCTACACAAACTCCAGCTTGCAGAAGAAACCCTAATGAAATTCCAAGAGTGTTTCTGTAATAAATTTTTGCAGAAAATAATTCCACTTTCTCCAAATTAGAACGGCCATGATGTTTAACTTGAAAAGTAAAGTATGTGTGAGATAAAGAAAGAAAAAGTGAGGCCAAAAGCCTTTTACAATGTGTTCCACTTCATAACTGCAAGTGAATACCTGCAGTTGTATCTTAAGGCTTTCCAATTCATTTCAGTGTGTGATATCAGTTGTCTAGCTGATGTAATTGATCTAACCAATCTAAAATTACTGTCTTTGGAAGCATACATCTAGATTTAGGCATTGAATTTCAAGTTTTATCTGCAAGGATTCTGCTCAGTTTCTATCTGATTTCTCAGAATCTGCAAGGATTCTAGCTCTGGGGGGCATTTACTTAAACAGCATTTCAGTAGCTTATTATTCAGTAGCTGGTCTTTTCCAGAATATTTTGGTTTTGGGCTGTTGTGGTTTAACCCTGGTAGCCAGTTAAGCACCACACAGCATCTTGCTCAGTATTCTCCAGTGGGATTTATCAGAAGAGTAAAAGTAAAAAAAACCCAAAAAAACAAACTTCATGAGATAAAGACAGTTTAATAAGTAAAGCAAAAATGAATGCATGGAAAGTAAAACAAAGAATTAATTCACCACTACCCATGACAAGGGAGGTGTTCTTCCACCTCCAGGAGAGCAAGGTTCCGTCAGGCTTAACAGTGACTTGAGAAGACAAAGGACATCACTCTAAAAATCCCCATTTCCTTCTTCTCCCCCTAGCTGTACATGCTGAGCTTGATGCCACAGGGTGTGGAATATCCCTTGGGTCAATTGGAGCCAGTTGTGCTGGCTGTGTCCCCTCCCAGCTCACTGTGTACCCCCAGACTCCTCGCTGGTGGGGTGGGGCTGGGAGCAGAGAAGTTTTTTGGCTCTATGTCAGTGCTGCTCAGCAATAACTAAACCAACCCTGAGTAATCAGCACCGTGTCCATCAGCACCGAGCTCAGCCCATTCTCTGCAGCCAGGTCAGACACAAACACAGAGTATAGCCCCTGATAAGATACTGTAAAGAAATGTAACTCTGTCCCAAAGCTGTAGATTATTTGTGCCACCAAGACAGCTAATGCCATTAAGGTTGTTGAGCTAGCAACTCTTAGCTTCTGCTGGTAAATCAAATCTGGAGATTGAAGACAAATTTTTAAAACTTCTGTCTCACAAGTTTCTTCAGTTTTTTCAGCTTCGATTGTCTCATGTGGAGTAGGGCCACTCTGGAGAGTATGCTCATCAGATGAACAAGAGATTGTCTACTCCACTATTTCCACTGTCTGCCTTCTGCTCTGGGCTTGGCCTCAGGCTCCTTCATTCTAATGTATCCAGTGAGAGAGCTTTTTGCCAGTCCCATGACATGTGTGATTCACTGCATCATCTTGATTCAAAATGTACTCTTCCCTCTACAAGGGATTGTGGGTGGTTAGATTTTTGAGAAGGTAGCGTATTTTACTTCTGAATGTTTTAAAAGCATCATAGTGAATAATTTTGGAGCTGAAAGAATTTCTGCTTTAAATTTCCCTAGAATTTTTGAATAAATTTGTAATTTGAAAGAGTAGAAAAAGAAGTTCCTAATTTAAAATGTAAACTGTATCCTGATGCAAGCACTCTTTAAGAGTTCCCAGCCATCAACCAGAAATCTTTCCTTGTTATGAGACGGATTTTCCAAATTGTCACACAGGAGCAAGCAATAAAAATGTTTTGTAAATATGAGACTAAATGGCTGCAGTATATGATTTTTAAAATCAGCAAAAATTTTGTTTGCATTTTACTAGAAACCAAATATCTATATGTGGAATTACCGCAGACTGACATTTACACACATAGGAAAAATAAATCATCCTTTTATTGCTCAAAGGGTACTCTCTTCCAATAATGAAACTAAGAGAAATCACAATATTAACAGGACAATCATCTAGCTGCTTTGAGACACTGCAGCAGAAAAAGCAAAAGCAGTGTTTAATATTGTTCACTTTCTAGCCCTTGCATACAGGCACTTTTGGGAGAAGTGGAGGATGACCTTAGGCTCTGGTGCTGCTCAGCTGCCAGAATAACTTCTTGGGCAGCTGGACTGCTGTAAATTGCAGTATGGATTAGATTGCCCCTGGCTGATTCTAAAGTCAGGGGAATAAAAGTATGGCTTTGTTTCCATTTTCTCAGCTGTGCCAGCTGAGGAGCCAGCCTTAAAAGTTCACCACTTGCTCAAGGCATATAAGGGATTCACAGACAGAGCTGATAGTCATGTGTGCCTGAAGGACTGGAGGCTGTCAGCTGGCCTGTGAACCAGCACACACACTGGTGTCCTCCCATGTATTTGTGCACAGCTTTGTACAGTGGATGTCTGACACTTTCTGGTGCCTTTAGGTACCCTTGTACTGCAAATAAATGATGCCATACTAAATATTTAGGAGCAAGAGAGAATATTCCTCAGTATTCAAGCAATAAACTCTCTTATTTTGCAAATATTGACTATTCTAAGAGTAATTGATATTCCCATAAAGAGAATTTCTATGCAAGTCAGGACAGAATGATTTGCTTAAAAATTCAGAAAATTATAATCTTTAAAAATACTCAGCAATTATCTTGTTTTCTGAGAAGGTAACTTTTAAATGGTCATATGATACTGTTTTAAAATGCTTTTTAAGAACTGCAAAGTGATCAATTTTTCACTGATTTATTTTCAACAAAAAGAAGACTTTTAAAAGGTAAATTTTGGGGTGTTTAGTTTGAGAGATTTCAGCTCAAAAATGAGCTACCCCACAAATTCAGCTATTTTCACCCCATTTCTGTAACCATTCAAATCCAGCAGTGGAACCCCTCACGTGACCTGGCATGCTGTGTGAACTCTGCTACATGAGGAGCCTTACCTTGGCTGCCTCAGGTCAACAGTGAAATCTACTACATGTCATGGATACATCTCATTAGTCTTTTACCTTTGATTGTTTTGTATCTATGTTCCCACAGAACAGAGTACTAAAAATCTTTCTATTTAAAACTTGCACTGTATAGATTCCTTGAAAATATATAAAAACAAATTACTGTGAAGTATAGAAAATAATACCAATGTCCCATGATACATCTATTATAGAAGTAAAATATCATAAGAGGTAAATATCAATGTATATCTTCCTATACCCTTAGGAATTTAGTCCCACAAAGAAACAGCTCAAACCTTTTTCAAGTTTTATAAGGGCTTCTTTAAATATTTAGAGTTGGGAAAGCCACTTCTTTTCTACCTCAGGCTGATAAAAGAGGAACTTTCCTTTAGTCTTTTTAAAACATGAAAGGGGCAAGATCCATAACATCAGAAGCCTCCTCTCTTTTCTCTAAGAATGGTTCTTTCAAATCTTCAAACAAGAAAATACTTTCCTCTGTAGTTTGTGATTTTCCCCCAGACACAGTGCTTTTAATCCCACTGGGCTCTGTGTGTGCGTGCGTGTGTGCTGGTGTGCCCGTGCCTGTGTGTATATTAGAGCAAAAGGTAATCCTTTCACTTTCAAACACTATGGAGATTGCAAGGAAGTATTTTTATTTATATGCTGTTACTTTAGCCAGTCACCTGCTTATATACTAAACAGTTAACAATAATAAAATGTTATCAAATATTAAAATAAAAAACTAAAAGCCAAATAAACCATAAAAAAGGCTCATAAAATTCTGTTAATTTTTTAACAATTAATGAACCCATACTCCCTTCATTTTCCTGAATGTTTTTAAATACCTTGGGAAAATGTTTGATGATAATTATTTAACCTATGATATCTGCCATACACTAAAGGAGTTGGTACAACTAAAGAAGGGAGCGATCAGATCTCATCATCTTTGCAATACCAAACCTGTCACTGCCTACCTTAACAGTAGTCTACAGATTCTGAAGCATGTACAAATGCAAAGTGAGTGTGCACAGATACAGTGATTGAAGGAGAGGAAAAATGTCCTGGTTCTGTGCCCTGCCCCAAACTGTACATCCTCAAAATTTAAGCTGAGGGGGAAGGATGCTAAGGATCTCTGTGCAGTCTAACAGTATAGAAAACAGATGGGGTTGATACTCAAACATTTGAGTCCCACTCATTCAAATCATAAAATCTTAGATTTGATTTAAATAGATAAATCTTAAATTTTAAACCAGACTTTGGTTTTAAATAGGTTCTCAGGCCTTGCAATGGTCCTGCAAACTTTCTCCTTCTATGTCTGGTGTTTTGTTTACATAATTAAAATGAGTTACTTTCATACACTTTTAAAGTATGTTGTAAAATACCTTACATACACTCAAAAGAAACAGTCCTGTGGTGACACAGGGTGATTAACTTCAGTTACATGCACTTACTGAACTTTTCAAAGTGCTCGACACTAAAAGCTACTTATACATAATTTATGTCATACTTGCTGTCTGAACTCTGTTCTTATACTTCATGCCTGCCATTCTCATGAGCATAATAGCAATAATCCATCATATATATGTGTAGCATTCTGATGCTGTTTGCGGGCTGATAAGGATAAAGATACAATGAAAAGATAGATGATGGTTACACCAGAGCCCTGGGGTTATTAGATTTTAGGAGGGAAAAGTTTATTCTTTCATATTTATATTAACTCTTGTGAACTGTGCTTTATACCGCAGTGCTGTGCTATAGTGGTAAATGTTAACCTTATAGGACATGGTTAATCAACGTACAGTCCAAATGACTTTTATTCTTATTAGGGCAATATTGCAACTGTTGTTAATACATTTATTTCTCTTGGAACCACTGGGCGCTTGCAAATTTATGGAGCTGGACTTTATATGTATACTTTAATTTTCAGTAGCATAAGGGTAAATAAGTAATGGCTTGTATTTAAATATCAGCATCTCAAAAGGGTTTATTGGAACTTAGCTGATCATGTGGAGCAAATTCTATGTTCGTAGTATATGAAACTGCAAATTCCTTTCTTATCAACACATCGTTGGGGGCCAAGAGGTGTGATACTTCTCAATGGGTCTCCCCAAAAACTGGACCTGTACAACATGCCTTCTTAAGGTGGCATCTGGATGCTTTGAACTCTAGCTTGTTTAATGTATGCCTATCTGACTTTTCACAAAAAAAAAACAAACCAAAACCCAGAACTTATGTATTAAATAATCACACAGGAAAAGAACAGAAAAATTAAAGAAGAGTTGACTAGCTTTGTGGGACATGAGCACTGATCTTGATGTTTATAGTGTTCAAAAGAAAATGAAAAGGATCATCTGAAAATTACATGCAGTAAAACATGACTGAAAGTAAAATAAAGGGTATTTATCATATGCATTAAGTTCTTTAGGGCTCTAAGTGATTATTTTTGAATATGTTTGGGATGTGTTACTCAGTAGCACTGCTTTCAGAGATTAGCTCTGAATAAAGTTAATTAGCTGTGAATAATTTTCCATTAATAAATTTTAAAAAAAGTTCTGTGAAATATAGTAGCTTCATGCAGAGACGCTGACAAACTATGAATCACCTTCCCACTGAGAGGCAACCTAATTAGACAGGTAGAGAGTTGCACTAACATGGCTATGCTGCTCTATTGGTTTTGCATGGCAGGTTTGGTAGTGGGGGGTCTACAGGACTGGCTGCTGTGAGATGCTGCCAGAAGCTCCCCCCATGTTCAGCAGAGCTAATGCCAGAGCTAATGCCAGCAGAGCTAATGCCAGCCAGCTCCCAGGTGGACCCACTGCTGGCCAAGGCCTCTGGGATAACATACCAAAGTAGAGGAAAAACTGCAGTGGAACAGCAGTGAGAAGAGAGACATGAGGAAGATGTGACGGCAAGAACTCTGCAGACACCCAGGTCAGTGAAGCAGAAGGGGAAGGAGGGAGGTGCTCCAGACTCTGGAGCAGAGATTCCCCTGGAACCTGTGGTGAAGACCACCGTGAGGCAGTTATGCTCCTGCAGCCCATGGAGGTCAATAGTGGAGCAGAGAGCCACCTACAGCCCATGGATGCCCAAAAGAAGCCCACACTGCAGCAGGCTCTTGGCAGGACCTGTGGACTCTTAGAGAAAAGAGCCCACATTGGAGGAGGTTTGCTGACAGGACTTGTGACCCATTGGGGGATCCATGCCAGAGCAGCCAGTTCCTGCCGTACTGTACTCCTTGGAGGGGACCCACACTGGAGCAGTTCATGAACTGCAGCCTGTGGGAAGGATTCAAGTGGAAGAGTTGGGGAAGGACTGTCTTTTGCATGAAGGACCTCACACCGGAGCAGGGGAAGGGTATGAGGAACCCTCCCTCTGTCGAGGAAGGAATGGCAGAGACAGCATGTGTTGAATTGACCACAACCCTCATTCTCTGAGCTCTGCTAGTTAGGGAGGAGGTAATCAGGAGTGAAGTTGAGATTAGGAAGAAGGGAGGGGTGGGGGGAAGATGCTTTAAACATTTGGTTTTATTTCTCATCACTCTGGTTTTGACTGGCAATAAATTAATTTACCTGAGTTGAGTCTCTTTTTCCTGTGGCAGTAATTGGTGAGTCATCTCTCCTTGTCCTTATCCTTATAAGCCTTTTTTATATTTTATCTTGCCTGTCCAGTTGAGGAGAGCAGTAATAAAGTGGCTTTGGTGGGCACCCCACATCTAACCATGGTCAACCCTCCACAGCTCCCTTCAGTTTTGGGGTGTGATTGGGACCCTACGCATGGCGCTTCTCTACTCCAAGGGCTGTTATGATTTAACCCCTGCTGGCAACTAAACTGGTCTCAGGGGCTTTGTCATCCCGCTGCAGTGGAATAGGGAAGAGAGTTGTAAAAGTGAGAAAATTCAAGAGCTGAGGCAATAGGTAAAGCAAAAGCTGTGCAGGCAGAAAAACAATAAAAGGAATTCACTGTTTCCATGGGTAGGCAGGTGTCCAGGCATCTCCAGGAGAACCTGGTCTTATCACACAGAAAGGTGAGTTGGGAAGATAAAAAAAAATCACTCTGAATGTCTCCATCCCACTTTCTTCTTTCCTCAGCTTTCTATGTTGAGCATATGTGGTGTAGAATATCCCTTGGGTCAATTTGAATCCACTGTCCCTGTTGTGCCCCCTTTAACTTCTTGTGCCTTCTTCAGGCCTTGCTGCTGGTGTGGAGTTAGAAATAGAAAAGGCTCTGTGCAAGCAGCAGTAGTGAAAATATCCCTTTATTATCAACAGTGTTTTTTGCAGAAAAGCCAAAATGTAGTCCTATACAAACTACTATGAAGAAAATTAACTTTATCCCAGCCAAATCCAACCCCTAGAAAAACCTTTGCATTTTTAGGATAAAATTCCTTCTCCATGTAACAATTGGTGACAATTCCTATTGTCTTTAACAGGACTCAGTCTAACCTGTTTTAGAGTCTGTTCCTATATGTGGGTAAGTATTATGGCACTCTAACAATAAAGAAGAAATTGTGTATGAACAAAATTAGAAAAGCCGAGGAACAAATACACATCACATGAAACTTGGATAAAGGAAATATGAGAAAGTTCCTCAATTTCATTAAAATAAAGAAAAGATGAAAGAAATAAAATTTCTATTATTTAAGAGAAATGAGGACCAAATAACAGATGACATAATGAGGTGCAAAATCTTCACTATATTTTTTCTTCATTCTTCACCAAAGAGGTTAATTGTGACCAGAAGGTTAAAATACTTAACATTAGCTACTAAGTGCTAGAACTATAAGCCTGAATTGGTTAACAGACAGAAAAGTTCTTAGATCACCACACTTTAACAACATTTTTCTCTAAAGTATTTATGATCTGAAATCTTCTTTCAACCATTAGCAGTCACCTTTGAGAACTTTTAAGAACAGATAAAGGCTGAGGGGACATCTAATGGAAAAATACAACTAGTAAACTAAAAGAAAAATAGTATTATGTATCATCCCTAGCTTACACTTAGAATGTTAAGGCAATAAATTATTAATCAGTGATTTTTCTCTCTGAGCACCTAGAAAATCTGAAGTTGATTAAAAGTAACCATGAGAGAATTACTGAAATCACGACAGAGCTGCAAATTACAACAGGCCAATCTGATACCATTCCATGGCGGCACAATTAAGTGAGTTCCAGAGAAGTATTTACATACTTTGCTGACATGTGATAATTCCATATGACACTGTCAGAAGTATGGTAATATGTTCTCATTGGAAATTACAGCAAAATAAGTTGAATTAGCAGAAACATCTTAACATTTGTTCACTGACAGTCTGAAAGAAATATCTGGAGTGCAGCATTATGCAATATTTTTATTACAATTGAAGGACCAGTATTCATGGATAACATTAACCAGGAATGTTATAGAAATTCTGGAAGGTAGAATTATATTCAACACAATTTTGATAAACTGGAGAAATGGTACAAAGCAATAAAATAGAATATAACAAAGAGATGCAAACTGCCTAGGAAGGAAAATGTAAAATGCAGAATGGCTTGCTAGGCAGATATACTGCATAGAAAGGGCTTAGGATTACAATGGGTTGCAAATGGAACATTAGCCAATATTGCAAAACCAGCAGAAAAAGGATGATTTAAAATATGTAAGTCCTGAGACATATGGAGTAACTATTTCACTGTAGTCAGCATTTGTGAAACCTTAAGAGGATTACTGAATGTGGTTTTAAGTCCTGAGGAAAGGAAGGGATGAGATAATAGCAACAAAAGGTTAATAGATGTGGAAAATATGACCACTCTCAATGAACGAATGAAAAATATTAAAAGCCTTTCTTATTTAGTCTTGAAAAGAGAATCTTGATGTCATAGGTCAACAGCCTTCCAATATACAAATTGTTGCAAGAACAATTATTTGTTGTCAATGCTGCCATCAAACTCAAAACAAAAATAATTGGTTGTAGTAGGAGGGAATTATTTTGTATATCTGGAACACCTTTATATTACAGTTAAGAACAGCTTACCTAAATCAGTTATGGACTGTCCGTCTACCAGCTCAGTTTACCTGACTTTAATAAAGCCTTTGACACTGTTTCTCACAGCATTTTCTTGGAGAAAATGGCTGCTCGTGGCTTGGATGAGTGCATTGTTCACTGAGTAAAAGAACCTGGCTGTGTGGCTGGGCCCAAAGAGTGGGGTTACATCCAGATAGTGTTCCTCAGGACTCAGTACTGGGGCCAGTCCTGCTTGATATCTCTATTGATGTATCACTATCAATTATCTGAATGAGGAGATCAAGTGAACCCTCAGCCAATTTGCAGATGACACCAGTTTGGGTGGGAGTGTCGATCTGCATGAGGGCAGGAAGGCTCTGCAGAGGGATCTCAGCAGGGGAGGTAAACCAAGACCAGTTTGATGAGTTTAAGCTGCAGTGCTGGATCCTACACCCGAGTCAGAACAACTGCAGGCAATGCTACAGCCTTGGGGCACAGTAGCTGAAAGCTGTATGGGGGTGCTTGTTGACAGCTGGCTCAATGGGAGTCAATGTGTGCCCAGCTGGCCAAGCAGGCCACTGGCGCCCTGGCCAGTGTCAGTAGTATTGTGGCCAGCAGGAGCAGGGCAGTGATCACCTGTACTTGGCACTGGTGAAGCCACACCTCGAGTGTGTGTCCAGTTCTGGGTCACTCCCTCCAGGAACTGAGGTGCTGGAGTGTGTCCAGAGAAGGGCAGTGGGACTGTGAACAGCCTTAACAACAACTCTTATAAGGACTGGCTGAGGAAGTTGGGATTGTTTAACCTGGGGAATAGGAAGCTCAGGGGAGACCTTCTCACTTTCTACAACTGCCTGAAAGGAGGTTGTGGACAGGCAGGGGTCAGCCTCTTCTCCCAATTAATGGGTTTCTGGGCAAGAGGAAATGGCCTCAAAGTCATGGCAGCCAAGGTTTAGATTGGATATTAGGAAAAATTTCATCACAGAAAAGTTTGTCAAGCATTGGAACAGGCTACACAGGGAAGAGATTCAGTCACCATTCCTAGAGGTGTTTAAGAGAACTGTGGATGTGGTGCTTGCAGATGTGGCTTAGTAGTGAACTTTGAAGTGGTAGGTTAATGATTGGACTCAATTATCCTAGAAGTCTTTTCCAGCTTAAATTATTTTATAACTATGAAATTACAGTTACTTTCAAGATGTCTTAAAAAAATACGGCCTTGATATTAGAAAATTTAGGAGTTATTCTACTTAGTTATTTAGTGTAACAATGCGCATAATAAAAGAATAGTATTTTCCATATACCATAGCAAAAAAAAAGGTTTCAGTAAAATAGTTTAGTCAACCTTTTTTATCATTGTGCTGAATGAAAGGCATAATCTTACAGCATAGCAAATGTAGATGTAATCATTACTTCAGCATATCTTCTCTAAAATATTTATTTATATTTCAGCATAAAAGGTTTTTCCTGGGTGACCTGGATCTTGAGGTTTCTTTAAAAAAATTCACATTAGCTGTACTTATAACTACTTTTCAGTCTCCAAACCTATTAAAGGTCACTGAGATAGGAATTGACTTTTACTAACTTGTGTGCAAATGTGAAAAAATCTTTAATCAAAACCTTTAGTCACTAAATAATTAAGGATTATCAGAATGGATAAAATCTTGGAAAAACTTATCTGAAGGTCAGTGTAACCCTGATTTGGTTGAAAAGATTCATCAATGCCTTTAAAGGTGTTTTTGTTGCACTAATAAAATAAAAAAATATCTAATTGTGGGAAGATAAAATGAATTGGGTTTTGCTTTGGTGACTTAACCATGAGGAGAAGATAAACTCTTGATGCATGGGATGGTCCAAGGTGGAAAAAAAAAGTTCAATTTTGAGCAGTTAAAAAATGTATTTCTTACTTTGTATAGAACATATCATAATGACATATATATCAAATAATTTCTAATAAAGACACTGGAATGTGTGATATTCTTCATTCAGTTGTAGTTAGCTGTGCTTTTCATTCCATCCCATCCCTGGTATTTGTGGGATGTTTACAGTCAGACATAATTTCATTGTTATTATGACTTCTCTCAATTAGTCATTGCCAAACTATGCACCTGACATTGACCTGTAATGTGTCACCTCCACCAGGATGAGATCTGTTCTGCCTTAATTGTGAATGTGAAGTTCTTACAGTGAATAGAGACCACCCTACACTTTTTAGTGAACATACAACTTGTTACTGAGTTAAATCAAAATGAAAAATAATTAATTGAACTGCCTCACTCTTTGGGGAGTCCCTTGGAAATGCCTGTAATCTTAACAGATTCTAGCATTAATCAGACCAAGAGGGTGGCCAAAAGCAGCCAAGAGTGGCCAAGTAGTACCAATGCAGACAAATTTTGGATTTGCTTTTTATCATTATTGCTTGAACTCAGTCTGGACAACACATACCCAATGAGTATAAAATACATTAGTCTGTAACCCCTCACTTTTCAACAACACATTTCAAAAATATCATTGAAATAAAGGAAATGTTATAATAGGATTCTCCTCTTTTCCCTGCTTTAATAAATATAAAAGAAACAAAAAAGGATACATTCAAAGTTAATTTTAAATGGATTTTCCCAATATTAGCTTCAGAATTCACTTAACATGTAGCCTTCTAAGAACATATTCTGAGGGGAATAAATATTGTATTTTACCCCTTTTGATGGAAATTATACAGGTGGGTTTACCATTCACTGAATGTGACTTATGTTATGGACTAGGGTCCAAAAAATTACATTATTCAGGCCCTATTCACATATATAATAGGAAATATGGAGACAATATAATATATAATGAAGTACTATTAATCTGAGTGATTATTCACAAAAGAAATCATATATTTATTAAAATAAAATTTTCCTTTACAACACAAATGAGAAAAAGGAATTTCAAACCTCCTAACTGTCCTCTTACTTAAGTAAGTAAATAAGTCAGAAAGAGATTTGACTGTACAGTTCTCTGTAAATACAATATTTCCAAATTAATTGCTCAGTAGAAGCGTGACAAAAGCAATTAAATGTAAGTCCCGATGCTGGCCAGTGTATCTTGCTGTAGCCTTCTCCAAGCCTCTGGCTTATAATATTAAAGGACTGAACAGATTTAAAATTTGTTAAAATTGCCTTCTCCTTTTTATGCAACAGGTATAAACAGGTATTTTTTTTTTAAGTAATAGGTAAAAGAAACCACAATACAATATACTTTTTTAGCAATCACTACTAATCAATACATCTTGAATTTTTAGTGAATGTTGTCCAAAACAAGTTAATCAATTGTATATTGTACATTCTATCAATTAAAATGATAATAATTTTAAAAAATTGTTAAAAAAAATTGGGTAAGGAGTGCATTCTGTGAAATCTGTTTGTAGTCAGAGAATCACAGAATCATTTAGGCTAGAAAAGACCCCTGGGATCATCAAATCCAACCTTTGACTAATCCCCACCTTGTCAATGAGACCATGGCACTGAGTGCCACATCCAGTCATATCTTGAACTCCTTCAGGGAATGGTGGCTCCTCCAGCTCCCTGGTCAGCCTCTTCCAATATTTAACAATCCTTTCTCTGTTGAAATTCCTCCTGATGTCCAGCCCAAACTTCCCCTGGTGGAGCTAGAGGCCATGTCCTCTTATCCTATTTCTGGCTGCCTGGGAGAAGAGACCAATCTCCACTTTGCTGCCACCTCTTTTCATGTAGTTGTAAAGAGCAGTAGGGTCACTCCTTGGTCATTCAATGGAAAAAAAGGAGAAAAAGATAATGCCAAAAAAACTTCTTAATATTTTACAGTCTTTTACAGTTTTAAAATTTTTTGCTTTGCACAGTAATAGATGCTGAAAAATAGTAAAATTAATAATAAAAATTTTTGAAAGATTATATACAGCTTTAAATTCATTATCTCAAATTGATTTTAGAAAAAAAACCCCAATCAATTTAAAGACACAGTAGATTAATAAACTTTGGAATTATTTGCATCTGGTCTTGGACACCATGGATAATGTATTTTGTTTAGTATGATGTTTCTTTTGAAAAATCTCTTAGAATGAAAATGAAACATTAGACTTTCTGGTGTGGATTTCTGTTTTGTGTTCACAGAGACATTTTCCAATGGTGTTCTATGGTACATTGAGGATTACCATTAGGTAGGGTTTTGAAAAAAGTTTCACAAAGCAATACAGAAATATACTTTGCAGTGCAGAATATAAAATGAGAGAAAAAAAAAGAGTATTAAAATAAATGTTTTTAAGTTCCAAAAAATGTTTCCATTTATAAGACATGATTTAATTATTAAATAATGAATGATAACTTTCTCTTACATGATAAAATAGGAGTGTATTCATAATAGAAAAATCAGTGGAAGCATGAAAGCACTGACAAGTCAGCACTTATGTCGGTCTCTGGGACGGAGGGAGGGACTCACTTATGCAGATTGTCCAAGCAGTCTCTGGCTGTTCAGAGAGGCTCAGAAGTGGCTCTAAGGGAGGGCAGTTCCAGACGGATTTCACAGATGTTTCTGGCAACCATTCTAAGGCCAGCAGATTTTTCTATACCCTGGTTCAATCTAAAGCCCAGTCAGTCAGGATAGCTGCCTGGCACAGTAAAGCGTTTTCAGGACACTAATTCAGATGCTAAAGTCAATGCAGACTAAATTCCAGTGCTGACTGACATAGAGGGAGCCTCAAGGAGGCACTTGTACTGCCTTGGGACTGCCAGGCTTTGGTGTTTGCTTGCACCATAATGGACCCTGAGCACAGACTGTTTGTTCAGAGGGAACTTCTTCTGAATCTGTGAAAATGTCAATTGTTTTCATCTTTTTCTTCAACATTAAAACTCAGTTTATGGGGATAAAGAATACTAGAAATAACAAAACAGTTATGAGGGCATATATGGCTTGACTTCTAAAAAAATTATGAAATAAATTTTAAAAATTGGTGGAATAAAAAGAATGTATTTTATGCATATTAGTTGAATAAGATACACCATTTCCCCCTCTATCCTCTCTAGTCTCAGAATTATTTTAATTTTTAATGTCAATATACATTTTACTCAGAAGAGTGTTTCAGCTGTTACTTTGATAAACTGTAATTATAATATAATCATATGGGATTTTCAAAAATAATTACACTGACCAGTCAGCAAGGTCAAAATTGTTATTGACTTTGCTTATGGCAAAGCCTGATAATGATTTAATCCTCCAAAAAGTGTTTTGAAACCAAGTTTCTGAGAAATGCAAAACAATAACCTTGACATTTTCCTTTATTAATGGATTTTTAATTCTTTTATTGTGATTACTAATCACTGTTTATTAATGTCTATATGCTGCCAATGCTGTCTTTGAGATCTCTCATTTAGTTTCAAGCAAACTACTGCAATCTGTTTGTTTAGCATCCCATGCTGAAAATATGCAATGAGAACAGCATGTGTTATGTTAAATTAGATTTCAGGCAATAGGTATTTTTAATCACCAAGTTTACACGTTATGAAATAGCAAAAAGTAATCTTAACTCCTTTCCTGATTATTTGAGACATTGGAGTGCAGCTGCAAGTATTATGTCCATGTAGTAGAAAACACATAAAATGCTGTCTTTAAAATGCTCTCGTGATTTTTTTTGAAGCACTTATATGTTGAAAGACCACCAAATGTTGAAGTCTGCACTTCTTGTATTAGAGCTAGCTTTGTCACATCACCACAGCTTGGAATGTATTTAGCACTAAGGGGGGCTGACACAGGGCTCTTCTTCGGGGATTTTTGAGGCTCCATTTCATACTGTATGAGTTATAATTACACTTCTTGAGAGCAGGAAGATGCTTTGTCAAAATCTTCAGAATGTGTAAGATATCATTTCAAGAACTATTTATAGCTCTGGAAAAACAGGCAAACAGAGAGATTGAAAATATAGTCAGGTTCTGTTTACTGTACACTTGCCTGAGACAACACTTTTTATCATAGTGTCTATAGTTTTGCAGTATTTCTATTGTCTCTGCTTCTGTTTAGAGAAGTTTTCATGAAATTCTAAGAATCACAATGCTTTGCAGCCCAAATAAAATTTGTACTAAATATATTTTAAAATTAGATAACCCCAAATTTGTTTTAAGGCCCTCCTTCATGCCCTGGTAATAGCCAGAACATGGGAAAAATAAAAGGATACAATACAGCCTTACTGAAGTCAGTGAGCATACACGATTGAATTACCTTTAAATTCAAGCTTTTGCACATATGTGGCAGAAGAAGACATGGAAGGCTGTAGTTTGATAAACACTCCTTTCAGCACCTGTGCTGTCTCTGGCAGTCCCTACATTTCTGATGTTCCTTATCCACTTCCCTTTGTTAAAAGTAACTTATTTTTACTCTGGATCAATTTCTCAATCTCACAGTCCAGACCTGCAAACAGTTGTGCTAGCTTAATTGAGAAAGTGGCATAAGGACTACACTGATAGCTGAGAACTTACGACTAGTGCTGAAAAAAGCGTTCTTCAAAATACAGGCAAAGACATACATTAAATAATATTACTTTTTCTGTTCTGTGTACATGTGAAAAAGTCAAAAGGAAAACCTATTTGGAACCACTATTCAATGATTTTTCTATTGTGCATTATTAAGTTTTTTGCAGTCCTGACACATGCACTACACATTTTTTTATTTTGTTTTTTTAAAATCAGAAAGGTATTAATCATGTTTTATTTGTTTTTTTCAGGTGCAATACCCCAGAAGTTAAGAAACGAACTCCTATTTTAACCCCAGATGCTTGTCCTATCCAGGAAAACCATGTTTTCTTAAACTTTCTTTTTTATGTTTCAATAAATAGGTAGAAACTAACTTAATTCAATTTTTGAAATTTTTACTTATGTGTGTCTTCTGAGTGCTTATTATTTTTTTCTTTTAGAATTCCTATGGCATGATTTAACATGATCCTTAATAACCTCAATAAGTCTTTAATAGATTTTTTTACATATAAAAGGACTTCATTGGTAGCTTATCAGTTACAGAACATACACAGAAACTGAATAATAGATTTACCAGGAGCCTCTGTTCTCACAAGAAAAATGTGACTTTTACTAATGGCTAAACCCAAGAGATTCCAGAAGTTAATTCCTGACTGCACTTTGGGTTACACTGCATTATTTCATTTCTGTCAAGATATGCTAGGTTAGTACAGCATAGTATATGGGCAAAATATAAAATATTTATAATATATGGTCTTACTGAAGAAGTTACATAATGAAACCTCCTGCAGGCTGCCATGTGTCAGATAAAGCTTGTGTTTGGGAAAAGCCAACACAGTCGCACCAAGGGTGAACCACACTTGACACACCTGATTGCTTTCTATGATAAAGTAACTTTTTTGGCTGATGTGGAACAAGCACTGGACACTGCCTACATGGATTTCTTCAAGACCTTCAGTGTGCTTTCTCACTGCCTTTTCCTAAAGAAACTGATGCACTGTGCTCTAATGGTCTGTGCTGTGGGCAGGGAACTGACCAGACACACCCACAGGGTGCTAGAAAACATCTCCTTTACAAACTGTCAACTTGCCACAAATGCTGTCCCCCAGGGATCAATATTGAGCCCCAAAGTGTTTAATCTGTTCATTTTGGATGGGATCAAATGTACCTCGATGGAATTTGCCGACAAATTCAAAGGGGAAAAGGACACTTCAGAAAGGAGAGTCACCCTGTAGGAAGACCTGGATAGGTTGGAAGAATGGGACTTATGGAGTACAGGGACAAATGTAAGGTCTTTCACATAGGGTAAAGTAATCCAGGAGCGAAGCACAGGCTTGGATCTACCTGGCTGGAGAGAAGTTTTGTAGAAAGGCGCCTGAAGGACCTGGTGGACAGCAAGCTCCATGTGAGTGGACAGTGTGCTGCTGCATCAAGGAAAGGCAGCAGGATGCTGGGTTGCATCAATGTGATAATCACAAGCAAGAGATGAAGCCATTATCCCACTCTACTTAGCACTTGTCAGATCACATCTGGAATACTGTGTTCAGTTTTGGTCCCCACTGTACAAGAAAAGATGTGGACAGACTGGAGAGGGTCAAGAGAAGGGCCACAGAGGTGTTTGAAGAACTGGGAAGCCTGACATGTGAGGAAAGGCTGAGTGAACTGGATTTGTTCAGTCATGAAAAGTGGAAGCTTAGGGGACACCTTGTTCCAGTACTTAAAGGGTGGCTAGAGAGAAAATGGAGACTCCTTTTTACAGTGTCACATGGGAAAGATGAGAAGTAACAGGTAGGAGTTGTGCCTAGGGAAATTCTTACAAGGCACAAGAGAAAATAATTACAGAATAAAAAAAAAATCGGCCATTGGAATAATCACAATGGAAGAGGTAGATTTCTCAACATTAGACTAGGATTCTGTGGGACATGAGGCTGGACCCTCTTGTCCAGACCATGCTTTTGCCAAGAGAGGGTGGATCAGATGAACCTAGAGCTTCCTTCTAACCTGGTGTTCAATGACTGTGATTCTATGAAAAAAAGATGGATGCAGTTATTTTTTAAAAGTCCAATCCAAGTACTTCTATTATCTTAATTTTAAGATCTTATCCTTTCCAAAGAAAAACAGATAAAAGTATTATTGATTCTCTTAATTAAAATTTAGTCACTGAATGCTTTACAAGCGAAATAAAATAACAAATATAGCTGCGCACAAAGGAGTATGCAGATTTTGAGGGTACTATCTCAAATACCTTTTTTAAAATCTCAATAACAGAAGCTCTTTATTTATCTTTGTTTAAAAGGTTCTTCAGTATTTCCAGTCAATGTCAGATACATCTGTTTTTCGGTTATTTTTTTCCTCCAGCAGGCTTCTTCTCCATCTGCATGACATCTTGATTTTTTAAAAATATATTTTGAAAATATACTTTTCTATATAGTAGTGCCATATTGATTTTTCATTCTTTCACAAGTTGGGGTTTTGTTAGCTTGTTTTTTTTTTTAAATAAAATTCATTTTATATCAAAATACCAGAAAATTAACACATTTAATTTTGAGCCTCAGCATATACACAGCTTAATATAATCATAGAATCCCATTGAAAGAAAAATTGACATCAATAGGACCAGAGCCACAGGAAGAATTCTAAAATAATGTTGGTTTTTACAGGAATTTGCTATTTACCTGCTTCATTTTCTTTTCTAACTTGGAGAAATTTTCTGACAACCATTTTTAATTTAAATAAATATAAATTTTAATTTTTAAATGAGCAGAATTAAGGCAAATCCCCTTGCTAAAGGACATTTATTTTCCTCTGTATTGTTTTAATTACCACTTAAAGAGACTATGTACATTCATCTCAAGTACTTTAAAAACAGGCTTCATGATGACTCTGGATCAAAACTGCTCATATATTTATTCCAATGTAAGGGTTGAAAGTCATTATTCCACTTCCCAGGAAGTGGCAGAACATGACTTGCAGATGGGAAGGAGAGAATAAACTTTTTATTTCTCTTTGCTTGTGCATACACAACCTTTCACCTTTGCTTTAGCAAACTGCCTTATTTCGGCCTATGAGTGGTTTTCCATTTTCTCTCTCTGTCCAGATCAGAAGCAGGGAGTAACAAAGCACCTTGGTAGGCAGCTGGCATCCAGCCAAGATCAACCCATCACAGTGCTACTCCTTTTAGCACCTTGGCAAGATATATTTACCCCCTCAGCTCTAACCTTAGCCACTTTTATTTTCATCCTATCTGACTTTTTTTCTGTATATGACAAGCATTTGTTCCCATCTTAGCTACAATGTATGTATTTTTAAACACCAAATTAAGAAATACTTAGATAACATTCCATGTGGATGATCCACTGTACTGTTAAATCATAGCTCATAATTTGAAAGAAAGTTATTTTAAAGAAACAAGGAAGTGTATAGAGGGCAAGAATGATGAGTCTGAGTTTGGAGTTAAACTGAGGTTTCTCCAGTGGATCACTGGGATCACTTAGGAGACTGAATCACAAATATGGTAATGTACTTGAGTTGCTGCAGAAAGTCTTGTGGGGCCGCCTTGGTCTGTCTCCTTTATGCATAAACAGGTCAGTCAACAAAAAATTATGAAATATATTCACTTCAGAGTTTGGTATGTTAAGGAAAAACAGCCCCAGTGAAAATTTCCTTCTTTCTAGGAGTTTGTAGTTTGCTCTCATTGCAGAGGATTGAAACTTCCAAATTAGGAGCAGGGTATACAGCTGTGGATGGATAATGTTTTCTCTAGCTATTTATAAATCTGTTCATTCATATATACAAGGGCTAGTATAATTCACCATCAACTATTTTTAAAGGTCACTACATTCTTCTCTGCAATGACTTTAAATTTACTGTGGGGTTTTGCTGGACTCCATCTCTTTCAAGAGCAGTTTTTCAAACTGTATATAAAGAAGACTTAAAAAGTTTATTAGTGATCTATTTATATTTTTGTCAAAAATAATAACCACTCCATGTTGCTTGTTTTTTTTTCTAGTTAGTCAAATATTTTACTAGCTGTAGGCTATAGTATCTGTCACTTATTGTAAGAAATGGGGTGGAGCAGAGTTCTTCCAGTCACAGCTGATGACACATAATTATACACCAGAAAATAGAACTCCCTGGGGAAAAAAATAATTCAGATCATGCTCAAGTGAAATTGTTTAAGGCTATTTTGGATGGCATGGGTATTTATGAGCTCTATTAATAATAAATGAACTAATGTTGTGGTTCTACAATTTGGAGACAACCTCATCTGACCGTTGAGAAGATGCTGGCTTTCTGGCAATAATGAAAGTGCATAAATATTCATATCTTAAGAAAATAAAACTTCCTATCACTCTGTGATGGTTAAAAGTACATAAAATGTAATGAAAACGTGAAAAGTATTGCATACTGAAATTTGTGATAGCTAGGCTTCTTCATTTATAGTTTAAAACCACATTAGATATTCTTTCAGCAGCAGAAGCTATTAACCCTTCAACTAGTTACTTTGCCAAGAGTATTAATTACTTGTTGAATTGCAGTGCTGTAGAAATATGCAGATGCACAGAAATTTTGTAAGCTTTTGCAGATAACTTTTTGATATACTTTTTATCCCTGTCTAGAAGATAAATGAATGCTGCCTTATTCCAAGTAAGTTAAAAAAACAAACAAACAAGTCCCATTTAAAAGAGCCAGTAAATGCCTTCTAAGCACTTTCCTGTATGAAAATGTTTGTAGTTACAAAGCTGGTTAATATTTTTTGGGAGGTTATTCTTGCTTTGAAACACAGTTAATTCCACAAAAATTGTTCCATACCTAACAGGAAAATAATTTCTTCATGCTCTCTATTTTTCATGATCATCATTAAAATTATTATGGAGCAGAAAAAAAAATGAAACTAGGATTTGCCTACATTTATTAAAATCTGACAACATGCATTTTCTCATGCTGATAAAGTTGGGGATCAACACCTGTAGCATAATGCATAATTAGGGAAACAAGAAGCACCCTCTGATTTGGGAGTCAGGATGGTTCTATTCCTTCCACTTAGTTTTACAGCAGACAAGGTTCATTCTTGCTGAGTGATTTCTATGCCAGCACGTGTAGGTGCATCCTGGGAGTCCCAAACATCCTGGGAACTGGATCAAGAGTGGAGAGAAGACAGAAAATGTTAGAAAACTTTTGCAACTCTGCAAGGCACATATCCTAATTTCCCTGGTGAGTCCAGCAATACTGTGCAAGTTTTGGTTTTTTTTTTCTTTTTCCTATATTTAAGATGTCAGTTACCGTAAACATGGAAAGAATATTTTCATCTCTGAATTTGATCATCATAACCTGGAATGGTAAAGGATTAATAAAACAAAGGGAGAAATTAGTTGCTCTTTTCTCCTGTCAATGAATTTCATAATTCTCTTCAGTCACCTAAATATGTATCTGTATCATCACACAATTTCACATGAATATTTACATATTTATATATCATATATATATATTTATTTATAGATATCTAAGTGCTAAATAATTAAAGGATCCCCTAGCAGGACAGGACAGACAAAAAAGAATGTGGATATGAGCAATTTTGTATCTCTGATTCCAAAATGTAAAGCAGTACCAAGGACACAACTACAGTTGATAGTCTAAAGTAGCAGCTACAAAGCAGATCTGGCTTTTCCCACAGATGGATACAACCCTATACATCGAGCCACTTAATGGACTACACTTCTACCAAAAGATATAGCTTGGAGAATGATAGCCTGATAGAATTAGAATATTAGGATAATCAAACACAAAAATTACACAGGATCTAGGAAAGAATATTTTATTGCAAATTACCACAATGCATATGAATTGTGAAAAAACTTGACTGTGCTGTGGCCCTGGACTGAGATTTTGCTGGTTATATCCAAGCTAATAGAATTAGGCTTTTGGTAATTCAGGCACAGTGTAAAAAGCGACACTTAGGAGCAAATTATAAGTTCCTTCAAGAAGGGAGCCATTATTTATTTTCCAACACATAACAAACTATTGTCTCTTTTAGTATTGTCTTGAAACTGAATAGATGCTCCGATCTTGTTTTGTGTGGTGTTCTTTAAATCTCTTGTGTTATATGCATGGACATATATGTGCATCCACATATAGACACATACAAAGGCAATTTCAAAATTTTTGTTTAGTACCAGTAAAATTTCCTAACGTTAAGTGGTTCTAATTAGTCTATAACTCTTGCTGCCTAAGTACTCTTATATAGCAACTGTAACAAAACTGTATGATCCCTAAAATTCTAGACATCCATCTCATTTCTAACAAGACATTAATAGGGTCAAAGATTCACCCTCATTCACTGAGCAACATTAAACATGAATAATTGGAGATACTTCTGCTATTTTTAAACAGCTAAGGGAATCTCTATACCAATAATTTATTTAAACCATTAGCAGTAAGATGGCAATATTGAATCCATTAATAATTTCCATTTTATGAATTTCTGTTTTACTTTTCCGAATCAGAAGTATAAACCTATCGTAATTATAACAATTTCTAGAAACCTGAGGGACTTTTCTACTTTCTGTTAATTATGATAAAGCATGGGTACCATTGACATTGACCAGTACATGTTGGAGAGGGCAAGGCATATTTTGAGATATTCCTAATAGGAAGAACAAGAAAACTGTAAAATTTGTAGGTAAGTGTTGGTAACACCAAGTTCTGCTAAATATACTATTCTTCACTGAAAAAATGTTGATGTCATTCTAGGGGCTAAATGCAGGTGACCTTGTCCTTGAAGAACTGAGTCTTATACCACTGAAGCTGATGGTCCAAATCTTCTCAATCTAGTGATCTCAGTCCTACATCTCCCTGAGGTCAAAAGAATTTCCTTCACTTGTGCAAGACATTTTTTCTTGGGGCAGGATATTCTTGCACACAAAAAAGAATTATAGTCTGCCCAGGTTTTCTTTCATCTTTATTAATATATAATGAAATATTTTCCTGATTTTAAAATGTTACATACTATACTAAACTCTCTCTCTCTCTCTCTCTCTAATATATTACTGTAGTGCATTTCCTCCCTCATACCTTATCACCAAATACTTACATTTTGTTTCAAATCACTGCTTACTATAGCAAATAATGTACTAGAAATTAAATATAGACAGTATAGCTGTCATCTAGAGAGATAGTATCTACATGTAATATGAGACCAATATCTTAGTTTTCTGCTTTTAAACATATGTTTTTCTGAGACATTTGAAATCTTTCCCATTTTCCAGATGTCCCTTATCTCTATAAAATGTTTCTGTTCTTTAATCACTTATTGTCTAAAACTATGACAAAAAAGTAATAATTTGAAGTCAGGTTCTGAATATAAAGCAGGTTTTTTCAGTATTAGGAAAGTCAAGCATTTGGAGCAACCAGACAGGTCCTGAAATTCTCATCCTTGAGTGTTTTCCAGACCCATCTGGATAGTCTGGTCTGATCTATCACCTGACCCTGGTTTGAGAAGGAGGCTGGATCAGAAAACTCGTGAGGTTCCTCTCAGACTTAATTGTCCTATTAACCTATGCTGCTAATTCAAGTAATTATTGAATGTTAGGTGCATTAAACTTTTCACTTATTGACTCTTACTTAATCCTAAACTCTCCTCGCAGTTTTGTTCAGCCATACATACAAAAACAGGACTGGTAAAGTCTATCAGTGGCAGATACTGTGGAACTTGGCACCAATGTACAGTCTTAGAGAACAGAAAGTGTGCTCCTCCTTTCTTAGTGCCTACACATTTTGCATCCTAGGTACTGCAAGTGAAACTTGTGGTTTTTATCATGCTCCATCTCACCATATCCAGGTGGTTATAGACAGTTGCAGATTTAATCTTATTTTGGTCTGCTTTGGTCTACACCTTAAAAGAGACTTCACCATCACACTTTTACTTCATGGCCTAAGGATAAAATGGGGATTGACAATCAGGCATAATTTTATTTGCAGAACATTAGGGTTTCCTTTTAAGTATGTTTTAAATGAAATTGAAAGTTACCTGAGAAAAAATAATATCTCTGGCTTTCCACAATTTCCCCAACTTTATCCTTAGTCTCTATGACAAATTAGTTGTTGAAATTCAAGATCAGATTTAAGGTGAAACTTAAGATTGAAAGTTTTTTTCTCATGCTGCCTGTTTCACTGCTAACTTCACATTTTTATTTCTATTCTACTGTTTACACTTTCTGGTCTGTACTGGACCTTATTTCATTTGAACTGGTCAGTTTCTTTCTGTCACCTCTCCAGAACAATACCATCAACAATCTATAATTGTTATTTAGCAGTGTCCTGGAGCTTCAAATTAAAAGGAAGTCCAACTTTATACTAGAACAGAGAATGTTCTGTGTAAGCAAAGATCTATATGTTGTTAATAAACTTCATGTTGTATATTAACATTGGGTTTGAAAATTTTTAACAGAGCGGATTTTCATACAGAAGACTAAGAAACTATGTTTTAAACAAAGGCCCTTCCAACTGATTTCTAAGTAACTGTTCCAAAGTGTGATGTTTTGTCATGTTTTTTAAAAAAGTCTGGCAATTATTTAAAATTGGCAAACAATATATTATTTTCTGCTTTAATTCTCAGAAATAAATGGGCTGTTTTATATGACATTAAAGCTGAAACAAAAATGGAAAACCACAAAGAAAATCAATCTGAAGCAATCACTTGCAATGGAAAAACATATACCCAAATAGATGAAGTTTATTGATGTTTGGAACAAATGAAAGTAGAACCTTATAATGAAAAGAATCGGACTACCTTAAAAATAATTGGTATTACCATCATCTAGTAAAATATCTGTTCAGATATATTTGGAGAAATTATTGCTTGCCATTACTAAAGGCCAGTGTGGCTCAGAAGCTAAGCCAAATTAGACACCTGTTCTGTTTGCCTTTTAATATTATTGTATTGCAATTGTACATTTATTTATGTCCTGGTATTGAAATCTTAGCAATGTCCTACAGTAACTGTCTCTGGAATATTCTGTGCACACACACTGTAGTCATTTTGCTTTCAGTGGCTTTCAGTCACTGTCAGCTATGGATCATTAAGTGTTGAACATAGCATGCCATAAGAACAGATCCAGTCTCTAGATCTAGTTCTGGATGAGAGCTGTTTGTATGCATCGATGAATATTGTGGGATTTGAAATGATGGGTAGCAAGCAAAGTAGTTTCAGCTTCACTGTATGCAAGAAAAGTTCAAAAACATGTAAAAAGCTGGCTCTTTTTCTAGATCTCAATTTGTAATTTCTGGGCGAAGAGCTTCTGTTTCTGTGCCCAATGAGTGCGTTGTGATCAAACTGTATGTCACACAAAGCATTATAGAAATCCAAAAGTTATGATCTGTCTGTAGCTGAAAAGTTTGTATATTTTTATAGAACCCTTGCAGTTGAACTGAAGCCATTTTCATGACTTATTGGAAAATAAATATGACTCACACTCCCATTCAGTGCACTCCTGCATCTAATTGAAAAGACTATCAGGTTGTAAACCAGGAGGAATATCTGCCCACGAACAAACTTCAAGCTCTCTGGTCATGGGCATGAATCTTGTGCACTCAGGAAACTTGTACCATCTACAGTTTATTCATGTTCTGGTGGAGATCTTATACAAATTCAATAACTGAATACGGCCTAGCCTGACATAAACAATTTGGATTATAATTTCTATTGTCCTTGCTTTCTCCCTTCCTCTGCAGTTTGACATCTCTCTAAAACAACAAGAGAAAGAGACTTCTGTCTGAACACTAGGAACTATATCTCACTGATCCTTACCATTCAGATGCTAAGTAAGTGGTGTCCAACAGTTTCCATTTGTTACTCTTTCCCATAAGTTAGCTTCCTTTATAGGAAATGCAACCTTCTTCATTCCTTAATTTTCCCTGTCCCTCTGACCTATTGCAGCAGAGAAAGCCCTTGCCTGAACAAAGTAGTTAGAAGGGAACTCGTGTCTTTTTGCTCTGCACCCTAACGCCAGCTCACATACGTGCCTGTGGGAAGATGTCTGGGTGTCTACAACTGAGGGCATATCAACTGAGGGAGCATTTAAACCCTTGCAGTATTAATTTGAATTAAGTCAGATCCTAGGCTTCTATATTTTAAGTTTTCTTATTTCTTTCCAACCCCTGGAGGAGTGGCAGATTTTTTGGCATAATTCTTGGTCTGTTTTCCAGTCTGTAGATATCAGTTTGTGATTTCTCAATTGTCCAATAAAACCAAAATTATTTTTTCAAGAGATTTAAGAAATGGTGCACAGTTTATTCTTCAAATATTAACTGTAAAATTCAGACTAACGGAGATTTAGGAAATGGTGCACAGTTTCTTCTTCAAACATTAACTGTAAAATTCAGACTAACGGAGATTTAGGAAATGGTGCACAGTTTCTTCTTCAAACATTAACTGTAAAATTCAGACTAACAGAAATCAAAAATACTTTCAAACTATTTCAGCTAACTGTAGTAGAATAAGAACTGAGTAAATTCTACCACTCTCCCAATAGGTGCTTCAGCTGGAACTTAAAATGTCCTGATTAGATAGTGGCTCAGACAGTCTCCCTTGAAGGAAATAATTTTTCCATCTTTTTTCTGAGCTTTCAGCTTCTGTTGCATACGGATGAATTCCAGCTACTGCTCTCCATAAAAGAGTCCCTTTAGAATGCAAATGCCTCCCAAAATAATTCTGCCACACTGAATCAGGATCCCCAGAGCCCCACCCTGTGAAAAAATTTATTTGTCATTTACATGAAATAGACATGAAAAATACATTGAAAAAACCCCAAACTTAACAGCTCTATATTTGAATGCTATTAACCCATTAACTGCTACAACCAGCTCTGTAAAGTGTCTGCAAAAAATGTGTTGTACAGCTTGCCAATTCAATTTCAATCATCCTTTGTGTTCAGTACTAACCTAAAGTAATTAGACTAAATAATGATGCTGGAATCTCTGGATATAATCTGCTCAAATCCCAAAATGTAACTCAGATTGTTTAGGAGCTTGACCAGTCAGACCATGTCACATCTATTTCTGGTAAAACTGAAAGAAAGAAATAAGGAAATCCTCTGTAGTCTGGTGTGATTGTGGTATTACAAACCTATTCTTTCTAAACACTTTAGCAGCTTTCATTTAAAAATCAACTCAATTAGGTAGTTAATGTAACAAATTAATTTTAATTCTGCAGCTTTTTTACTGTATAATTAATTGCTAAGGATGACTAATACTCATATTTGCTCTCAGTTTCTGAAGCCTTCTATATATGACGATATTAACATTCCAATAAAATTGCTAAGACATATATTATCATAGAACCCTGGAAGCTGCAGCATATTTCTGAGTTTTCAGTTAAAACTGAGAATTACAAAAAGCCAGTGCAAACCTAAAGTTTTCCAGCTGCAGTTCCCAGTTCTTATCTAAACAAAATATAAAGCTTGCAAAATTTCTTCTGCTTTAAAGCAGTAAAAAAAATTAAGGACTGAACTTTTATGATTGCTAGCAAAGACTGTGGAGCCAGTAATTTTGTAGGCAATTGGGTACAAAATTGTGTGTAATTGTGGAGGCAATTTACACTAGCCAGTCATTTGGTTTCTGAGAGTGAAAAGAGTCAAACCAGGGACTGTAGTGGTATTAAATGTTACCTAAAGTTCACAAAAGGAATTTGATGTCAATGTCTTAAACAGTATAAGTGAGTGAACAGATAGCAATAAAGCAGATGAGAATCAAGACCACCTCCTCTACCAATGCAGTGTGGAAAGAGGCATCTTCCTAATCACCAGTCAGCACAACTTGTGTGTTCTGGAAACTTCCCTCATGAATTCCAAGCAGGGAAACAAAACATATTGAGAAACTTTCTGACTGATGTCACAAATTTTATAATCAGAAAGAAAATAATCAGTGTCTAGTAGAAATATGAGATTAGATGAGGCAGTGGGAACATTGAGTAGTATGTGTGAAAACCCCAGATGCATTTCAAACTTGATAGAATGTTAAGGAAAAACGATTTCTGGAGGTTACTTGTCTGGTTAATTGCTATAATCTGTATGACTTTCAGCTTCTGGTTAAATGTGCCTCTCAACTATTTTTGAGTGGCTAGATAGGTGATACAGCCAACATACTTTTCATCTCAATTTAGTTAGAATTTTAGAATCTTATCTTTCAAATTGTCAAGGAAATGTGTCAAATTGTTAAAGGAATATTTCTACCTTCTAGCCTTAAATCAAGGTACACTTCTGCTGACTTGCAGTACTTCAACTCATTCATTCCTACTTACAGACAATCCACATTAATAGTAATAATTTAAAACTGTCACTCAGCAAGTCCCAAGCATCACTCTTTTTCAAAGAATTGCAGAATGGTGGAAGGACAGAGGCATAAGGGGACCTACATCATCTACCTTAATCCCTCTGCACAAAGATGTGCTAGAGTAGATTGATTAGGGTTGCTTTCTCCTAGGTTTTTAATATCTACATGGATGGAGGCTCCAAAACCCCTCTTGGCAAACTGTCCAAGGGCTTAATCACTGTCAGGATTTTTTTTTTTAATTTTTATTTTTTAATGTTTTAACAGAATTCCTGTGTTTCAGTTGGTACCTATTGCCTCTTGTTCCTTCGTTGGGCACCACTGAGAAGAGTCTGCTTTTATCTTCTTTGCCCTCTCTCATCAGGTATTTATAAACACTTTTAAGACCCCTTCTAGAGTCTTCTCTAGTCTGGAGTCCCAGCTCTCTCAGCCTCTCTTTATGTGACACATTCTCCTATTTTTTAATCATCTTTCTGGTTCTGCACTGGACTCACTGCTTTGAGTCCAACTCTTCCTTGCAGAACCAGACACAGCACTCCAGATGGGGGCTTGCCAGGGATGAATAGAGGGATGAAATCACCTGCTTTAATCTGATATCTTTCCAGTTGCTAATACTTAGAACTCGTACACATATATACACTCCTTATAAATCAGTTCCTTTCTTCCAGGTTCATTGCTGTCTATGGAGTATGTTAAAATTCGATTTTTGCACATTTTCTCATTAATACTACTGAATAGGTAAAGAGATGAAATTGAACAAGAGCCCTTGGGATTCTGAGAACTAAAATAGCCTCTTAAAGTCCAGTGCCCTGGAACAGTATAGTCAATGCTGACAAAAGAAATGAGGTAAATTTTTGCTTAATAAATGAAACAAAAACTGCAATCCTTCTAATCTGCAAAGCCTATGTAGTCTAAAGCTGACTTTCCTCACAACTTTTCTAAATTGACAAGTAGAAAATTCCCTGGTTTTGCTTGCAGTGCAACACTATTTTTCACACTGCTAAGCTGTAGCCAACATACTATCAAAGCTTCAAGAGGAAGTCAGTGTGCCAGGTCTTTCTTCTCAGTTTAATATCCCTGACAGTAGAGTGAATATCGATGACAGCACTAAATGTCTTCTGGCAGGGCTTTGCTAAATCTGAAAGTAAAAAAATTGAAAAAATATATAACCACTCAGTAAAAGCATGCATGAATCTTTAAAGCCAGTATCTCCTTATGTGCAAATTGAAACATGAAATGAAAATTCTGTACTTTTAAAAAATTTAACCCTTTATGGAAAGACTAGTGATGAAGCAACTGTGAATAAAATATACAGTGATGGAAAGGGGTAAAGAAGAAGGTGATATACCAATTTTATCACAGTTCTGAATTTTTAGTAGATACTTTTTATAGTATTTAAGGCATACTGAATAGAATGACAGTAAGAAAGTGGCAGGTATTGCTCTAATAACTCCCTTAACAGCTTTCTGAGGAGCACATTGGAAAACACATTAAATTTTGTACAAGATGGTTAAAACTCCTCCTGCTTTAAAATGTGTGAGTTTTTTAATATATGAGTTTTAATAAACAAAACAGAATACTAAATATGAGCAAGTCACATCCCCTGGTTACCATATCTTGTGTAGAGGTAATTATTTTTCCAGTGCTGGCAATCTGGACAGGATTATAAAGATAGGCAATATGACTGTTAGTGCCCTGGTGGGGCACAATGCAGTGCATAGAAAAAACCCATATGCTCTATCTGTGACCATCCGTTTGGTTCTTTGTCTATTTTTATTCCTCTGACCCCTTGAGTAACTTCAGGAATAAATTGTGGCCCATACCTGAGAAATCTATATGTTTTGCTTTTGTATCAAAGCTCAGTGGATGGTTGTGCTTGTTCTGTTGGAAACCGCTTAAGCAATAATAAAAAAACTGTATGGGAAGATGCTCCTGCATAAATTCATTTTTGAATCAGAAAATATTCTTGAGTACAAATGCTGTCATGTATTTAAATTACCCATCTCAAATATTTATTCAAAGCTTATTTTCTCAAAGCAGGTGAGAGTATGGTTACCAGACACTAGGCAAAGCCAGAATAACAAGAACGGTTTCACAGGTAAAGGGACAGATCTTTACAGTCTTAAAGTTGCTATGGTTGATTGGGGCTGTTACTGGTGATACAGATTTATGATCAAGACACAGGTTATTTACAGTGTTATTGTAAAATAATATTGCAGTTTTCCCATGATTTACTGTGTAGTTTATGCAAGATACCAGGTGGTATTTTAAAGTAGCTGGGGAAATAATGTTAGTGTTCACTGCAGCCTTCTGACAGTGACAAAGATTTATGATGTCACCTGAAGATAAGAGGTTAGGGAGTAAAAAGAGGGCCTCTGGTCTTGTATCTGCTCCTGGCATCCCACTACCACTTTACAAGTTTTGACATCTTGGATTAAAGCACAAAATAAAACGGCCTTGCATGACACAGACACCATTTGGCTATAAGACCAGTTATATTTTACCCATGGGAAATTTCTTATTAGAAACTCATTGGCATGATCCTTCATGATTTCTTAAAGGATTAATGACTATTGGCATATCCATTTTTAAATGCCTAACCTAGCATGCCCTTCAGAAAGAAAACACTTTACAAAATGTAGAACATTTTGGGTGTTATTCTTTAACAGCCTGGTAGAGCTATGAATCTTATTAATGAAAATTTTCAAAGGCTGTTTTAAATGTTATCTAGAAATAAAAGGGGAATTAATAAGAGCCTGTGTACGAATGATATTAGAAGGATCTCTGTCAAATGATAAAGTAGATAAAAGTGAAATTCCTCTGTATTTATAGGAATTCAAGCAATTCAAAGATTGAATACTTAAATTTTCAGGAATTTCAGAAGTAGTCCGCAGAAATAACTATTACTAAAATAATATTTATAAAATAATAACAACTTAGTATTTTCTACTAGGAGGGCAATCTTTTCCTAAAAAGATGAAAGTGAATTTAATAGTGTTTAGGTCGTATTTCTTATCTGACTACCTACAGCAGACTCACAAATGGAACTATTTCTTCATCTAACTTCAGATGAAAACAATGTCTTTATGTACTAAACCTTGTATATATACCTTTGGATCACTCACAATAAGTAAGTCAACAACAATTCTTGTTGATCTCAGAAGATAAATTAAGGCTCAGTACTTCTGAAAATCAAAAGATTACGTAAGAAACTTTGACCTCCTCTGATTTTTTTTTTTTCTTCTAGTACTTTTTCTTGACTGTCATACATAGTAATGAAAATATTGCAAGTTTACCTTCTCTGTGTTCACAGAAACTCACAAGATGGCATTTGCATGCCCATCAAACTTTCTTCCTTCTACCAGGTCCTCTTCTCTAGCTTTCCCCAAAAATAGAAGAGCAAATGAATCTTCTTGTTGAGGTAAAGAGTTTTTACTTTTAATTTTCAGAAAAGGACAAAGCAAGAAAGAATGGAAAAATAAAATGGGAAGTATCACAAACAAACCAGTTTGAATCACAGAGATGAAAGAATAGTTTGATAGTGTGATCAGTCTCATTTCTGAGTGTTTCTCTCCTCATTGGCATCTTGATGACTGTGGTCTAAGTTTGATTGTGAAACTCATGTCTTTCACTCCCATGGCACTTTTCTTTTGGGTTGGTCTAAGTGCAGAGCTAGGCTATATGACATATACTTAGGTTCCTAAGAGTTATCTTGCAGGTTTAATATTCTGTGGGTTTGACATTAAGAGGGTTCTTGTTACTTTGAACATGAAGTATAAAATTTTCTGCTGTTTGTCCTATGAAAAGAAACTTTGCAGAGGTACTAATCCTCCTCAAAATGTATCTGGGATGACTAAAGTTGTAAGCAGTCCTAGCTCTTTACCTTGACCATATGACAAATTTTATTTTTCCAAACATAAAGACATCCTGAGTCTATCCTGAATAGACATTTGAATCTATCCTCAGTGTGATACTTGTTCAGTCCTGACATGTTTACAATCTAGAATATTAATATAAGCTACTTACAAAAAATTAAGAAGCTGACATAAATCTGCTGGTGGACTAAGAAGGACCAATGCCACTTTAATATTCTGTCTGCACAGTGTGATGACCCAGGAGTGAACACCCATTCTGCTGAGCCATGTCTGTTGCCAGGGTGGTGCTTTCTCGGAGGCAGATGGGCTCAGGGCAGTATCCACTTGTACTGATACACTTAGCACATTACTGGGTATATCAGTGCCTCTCTATTCCAACACATTCCACAAAACTTCGTTAACAGATATGCAGGGTTTATGGATAAATTAGAGGACAAATCCCCAAATATTGAAATACTAACCATCATGACCCAGAAAATGCTGAAAAAAAATTAAAATGCATTTCGTGGATAAAATAATTTAAAATAAGCCTCTTTACAGTACTTCTTTTAACACTAAAAAAAAATTTGAATATATTTCTTTACCATGCATTAAATTGTATAAAGAACATAAACTTTGCTCCAGAAATAGGAGTTTTTGCTTTTCTTTAGAAGTATATGTTAAACTCAGTCTGCTTTTCTTCAGTTATTCAGATAACTCAGGTTATAATAGACATTATGATTTTATGGAAATGATTAATATTATAATCTGAAGAAAAGCTATTAAGTGTAGAAAAGATAGGGAGGAGCTACAGAAATGTCATTTCCCACTGAATAATCCTCCTGAAGAAAAGTAAAATTAATCTGATACCTTTATGTTAATCGCTCAGAGTGGAACAGAGAGTTGAGATCTATGAACTGGGAGATTACCACTAGGACTGGAGAAGTACAGAATCCTCTATAACAGACCAGACATTTGGATTCCTCGTTGTTTTACTTTCACTATATGCTCTAAAGCATAAGTTTAACAGTGTTAGGGTAATTCCATTTTATGGCCTCAATATTTTTTTAATACGGTCATTATTCCACAATCCAGCTCACCCATAATACCTTGGTCTCGATCCAAGCTATACAGACCTCATTCATTAGCAAAAGTGAACAAACTAGATTAACTTCTTGTCTCAGTTAAATTTCTTATAAATCAAAACATTTCTTATTTCTTTGAATCTGTGAAATAAACTCCATTCCATCTAGCTGATCATTATCACCAGTTTAACTGACCTAACTGTGTAAGAGGAGTGAACACTAAAGAGTGTTTGACTCTCAATAGGCTGAGAAGAGGGTTTTGACTAAAGACATTTACTTAAATCACTTAATTGATTGAGTAAGAGAGAGAAAAAAAATCCTACTTTCATTTTATAACTTTATTGCTTCTACAGTTCTAATAGAAATAAAAACAATCTAAATCTTATTACTAGTAGTAAAATGCATAGATATACTTCACAATTAGATCAAGGTGAACATTGGCGAATTGCTAACTAACTAAAATACTAGCTGAAGAATGTTGCTGAAATGTTTCAAAATTCATGAAGTAGTGTTTTCAATTATATAAATGTTTGTCTAGAATTGTTCCTCCAGAGGAAAGACAAATGTCATACTTGCAAGAACAAAATACTTCCATTACACAATTCCACTACCAACTATACAAGTACATTAACCTTTAATTACAGAACAAAGATTATATTAAAGACATGAATAGAGTATGGCAGGTGATTATTGATGGTGTTTAATCTAATATGTGCACTACAAAGCACAGAAATGGGTAAAAATGAATAAAGACCTTCTCTTTTCATTTCACACAGTGAAAGTCTGATAATAACTTAATTATTACTATGTTCTTGCCAATACAATGTACTTAACCATTATTGATTCTACCTGAAATATAAGTTTAAAATCAGAATGATCCAACAATTTTAATTAAAGCAAAATTCTGTTTAATCAAAAAATATTGACTTTTTAAAATCTGGTCTGTATATATTTTAAGCCAATCTTTTAAATAGTTTTTCACCTCAAACACTAATATCAGTAGATATCATGTAATTTCTTCATGCATGTTATGTCAGAGAAATTGAATTTTCTTCTATTTTTTTCATTTGCTCTTCTTTTCACATAACGTGATCCTTAGTTCCTGTGCCTCTATTTTAATGCAGTAAACAGATTTTTTATTTAATGAATCAACACTGCCAAACTTCATGGTTTAATGCCCAAAAAACTCTTGGAGTAATAATGAGAACTGCCACTTCCTAACAGGTGATTTACAAAGTGTAGAGGAAAAGGGAATTTTGCATGTGGATTTATAGACTGCTGAGGCTTTCGGCTTTCTCTTTTTTGGGTTGAAATATATTAATAATAGCACCAATGCCAGTTATAGGTGGATAAATTCTTTCTTTCCTTATTTTCCTATCTACATCATCTCTACTACTAGGAGAAGATGATCAGAGGGCTTGAGCACCTCTTCTGTGCAGACAGGTTGAGAGAGTTGGGGCTGTTCAGCCACAGAAGAGAAGGCATCAGGGAGACCTTCCAGTACCTAAAGGGGGCGTCCAAGGAACCTGGAGAAAGATTTCTTCAAGATCAGATAGAAATAGGATGTGGGTGAATAGCTTTAAACTCAAAGAGATAGATTTGGATTAGATATTAGGAAGAAATTCTTTGCCATGAGGTTGGTGAGATACTGAAACAGGTAGCCCAGGGAAATAGTAGATGTCATTTGAAGTGTCCAAGGCCAGGTGGGATGGCACTTGGAGCAACCTGGTCTGGTAGAAAGAATCTCTGCCTATGGCAGGGAGTTTGGATGTGATGGTCCTTCAAACCCAAATCGTCACATGGTTCTATTTTTAATTTAGTACATTACTTGATACTTTTCTCACTACAATTAATTTAGACAGCTTAAAAGCCACCTACCACCTTTTAAAGCTGTATTATAAGATTCTTCTGCATCACCTTTCCCTTTTCAATGCATTTAACCAAAAGAAAGATGCTACATGAATACAATTCTACATAAATGGGACTTTGATTGATTTACTCTGTGTTATTATCTCGCTAGGTCATGTTACCCTGTGACCTGAACAATTTTTAAACTTTAGACTTAACTGCTCAGAAGATTTAACCCAGAATATCTCCATGCAGTTGCTATTTGCTCTTCTTAACATAGTTCTCAAAAGACAGTTGTGTTATTTTTTAGTCCCTTGTAGCTAAAAGAGCCTGTGGCAGGGTGATAATGGGTAGGATGCCTTGGTGTTTTATTCACAGTTCAGTGTCATCTAGTACACAATTTGTTTTGTTGCTGCTACACTTTAGGAGACTTTCCTCAAGTTCTCTCTGTGACTTCCCTCAGCTCTGTCAGCCCATCCTGCAGTGCCTTCACCTAAGTGGTGGTAGCATGTCTTCCCAGCTCTCCCTCCACATTTTTTAGACTCTCTTACTTAAAGAGGCTTAGCTGCTTTCCTGTTTCCTGTGTAGTGATTCGAACCATTCCTAGCTTTATTCCTACCTTACTACTGGATTTCCCTCGTTGGTCTATTGCTTTCTGGCAGCAATAGACCAAAAAATCCATGGCAATTTGATCCAGAACTCCCATGGAAAAAGCCTTTTGCATTCTCAAAGAGTATTTGCTAGTTATTTGCTGACTCAACAGATCAAATAAGCTTAAGTGAAACCAGTAGATTTATAAATCTTGTGTGAACTTTTTTGACTTTTGCAGCAGCCTTACTGCTAACCTATTAATCTGGATCATGAAGGGTCAGTAATGGCCAAAACCACAGCTAAAAATAGAATACTTTAATTTTAGAGTTATAATAACCATTCACAGAAAAGAAGAAAAAAAGGAAAAAGAGTTAGAGGAGAATCCTGCAAGGTGATTTTGCCTCAAAGCAGAGCCAATTGAAAAGTCAGAGCAGCTTGTTCAGGGTGTTGGCCAGTTGAGTTCTGAACTCAAGGATAAATATTTCCTGATGTCTCTGGACAACCCAGTCCAGTATTTTATCCCTTCACTGCGATCTTTTTCCACCTAATACCTACTCAGAATTTTCTTCTTTCAATTGTTGTCTATTGCTCAAAAAATCAATTTCTGTGTACTTCTGACAAGGAGCTGGTTCTATCTTCCCTGTAACCTCCCACTAGGTAACCAAAGAGACCAAGAAGATCCCCTCTTAACCTTTTTTGCTTAAGCCAGCTCCTCTAGCACCTTCTTACTCTTTATGTAGCCCAGTTCCTTTTATCATCTTGCTTACCTTCCGAATGACTGTCTCCAGGATGTGACTATTTTTTAGCTGAAGAACAAAAAACAAACCCTGTGCTGAAGACATGGCCTCCCAGGCTGGACAACAGAGAAGAATAACCACTTCCCTTGAAGATCTGTCTGCACTCCTGTTAACAGAGCCCCATATGGCCTCATCCTCCATTGCCACAAGGTTGCACTGCCAACATGAAAGCTTTTGAAAGTAAACTCTACATTCCAATACTAACTAGGAATAGGTGAGAGCCCTGGTTTCTTTAGTGACTTATGCTGTCCAAGCAGAGCAGAGGTACTTTAGACATCTAGGGATCTTTATCTATAAAATTCACAGCTCTACTAGGTTCCTTGATGCTTAATGTGTGTAGGATCATGTGAGAGGAGGTAAGCTGAATAATGCAGAGATGCTAATCTAGGGTAAGTTAGTCTCAGCTTTTGAATGATTTTTAATAGAAGTTATATAACTAATCTGTTTTTATGTCTTCACATATGAAGAAAATCTGTAAAATTGCTTGTCTTATTTCACATCTCAGACACTTTTTGCTGTAATGTAAACACATTTTTGTGGTAATGATGTGGCTGTGAACCAAGTATTTGCATGGGGTTTATTGGTACCATGCAGACAAATCTTGCTGCCTTTAAGGAAAGAGTGACAATTGTGCTGCTTTCCTAATTATGCAGTATCTCACTTGCCATCCTGATAAAAATTGTAGTTGTAGCAAATTATGTTGCGTTTTCTAGCTCACAGATAGCTTATCTAATTGGGCTAGCTTGTTGGAAATTCCATGAAGAAAAAAGCCCAACAAACACTTACTCAAATATTATGAATCCTATTGTATCATTACTTAATTAGGTCAGTATAATTATATTAGAAATCAAAGATAGTCTTTGCTTCCTTTACTGAAAAAGTGACCCAGCTGTGAAAGGAGACATTAGATGAACGGAATTTTTAATAATTTTTATTCATTCTTTTCCAGGTTGTTTGAAACACCTCTTTCTTGAAATGTCACTATAAATTACATATAATATCTTTCCTGTCCCTTTCCTTCTTGATGGTCTCAACAAAACCAGACATAAAATCTCAGATAAATACTGGGGAGAAAGAAGAAACTTCCTCATCAGAATCACAGAATAACCTGGGTCAGAAGGGACCTTAAAGATCATCTAATTCCAACCCCCCTGCCATGGTCAGAGACACCTTGCACTAGACCAGGGTGCTCAAAGCCCATCCATCCTGGCCTTGAGCACTGCCAGGGATGGAGCAGCCTTGCACCTGCCAGGGGGGCTGTGCACTCTCCATCCATGGAGGTCTACAAGAGGGACTGCACAATGATCTGAGCGACCTCTTTTCAGTCTAAGGCTGCACTGGATGACTTCCTGAGGTATCCTCCAACCCACATTACTCTATGAAACCACATAGAGTTGTTAAAACTCTATGAGTAGTTAACTACATAAACATATGTAGTTAAAACTACACAGAGTAGCTAAACCTAGAATGGTAAAATATTAAATGAAGTAAAGATAGGGATTAATCAAGCCTGTTCCTGAACTCCTGTATTCCGTTGTACTGTATATATCAAGCCAATACCCATTAATTTTATACTTCGAATAAAACTAAGTTGGAAAATTGAAAAGTTTCAAGCAATCTAAGTTTGAGGATATTTGTTTGGAGGTTTCGATTCAGTTTATAGCTGTGTATATCTGGGGACTATTTTGGAATTATTTTCTAGTGTTATCCCATCACCCCATCAAGTTAAAAAAATGCATTCTCTTCTAAAACAGCAACAAAGGGAAACACTTGAAAAACATTAGAAATTTATGAGTCAATGTCTATTAACTTGGAAAGATAGTAGTCTGAACATCCTAAGCATATGGGACTTTTTAATTCTGTATAACCTAACAATAGATTAATTGAAAGATGATTCCTTCCTCTTGTACATGGCCAAGGACAGCAACTAATTAAAACCCATTTGTTATAAAAGATTTATAGTTATGGAAATTAAACTGACTACATCAAGATTTTTTAAGAGATTGAATTTTCCTTTGTATAAGGGGATTAATAATATAAGAAATTGAATTCACTATAAAATACAGTGTTTTGAATACATGCAACATTATTGAAATAGAAGTGTTTTAATGAGGTGAATTAAATTTGACTCCAATAGCAGGGAAAAATGTGTATGCATTTTTCCTAATGATACAATTTTTGACTTCTTATAATGCTTCACTGTACAGTACACATAAATATAGCTAATTCTTTCCATAAAGCTAAAAAATCCCTTTTCAGGAAATATCATAGTACTTTATAATTTCATATATCACTAATGCATTTATGTTCTTAGTTCTCTCACTGATTCAAATCCTGTTCAACTGTTAAATTAGTATCCTTTCCTTGACAGTGAGATGTGTAAGTGTCCAGCTGAAGGTTTGGTTAACCTGTTACAGTTATTTTTGAACTTATTTGTAACATTAGAGATGTTGATTAAGATTCTAATGGAATACATATTAAGGAAATTGTGTTCCCCAAAGCATTCAGCAACTGGGACAGACAAATTGCATCCCTGAAGAGCTAAACACTATCTTAGTGTCACAGCTTAGATTAAAATTCTTTGCCCAGTGATTTTTCTCTCAAATAACTTAATTTAAACATACCTTTTATATACTTAGTTGGAAATCAGCTAATAATACCAACACCAAAACAAATCACTTTAAATAATAAAAATAGGTGTGTTTAATAGATCCTGGTTTGATCCTAGATTGCTAACAATGCTTATTCAGAAGTGTATGTACCTTATGGAAAAGCTTTGTCTTTCACATGGGTGCTTTGTGATTTTACTGACATTTTCTCTTTCACCACTGTTAGGCTGCCCACAGTGTCACTACATGCAATTCAGTGATAATCACCAGTTTTACACAGCTTTAGGTACCTCAGGATTATATTCCTAAAGCAACACTCACTTCATTAAAAGAATTACTGCATATGTGAATTGTAACATAGAAATGGAAAGAGAAAGGCTGCCTCAGGAAGTTAATTGTTTTTTCTTCTGCTATTAAGACTTACCACAAATCTTGATAAGAAGCAAGAACAGACTATAAAGTACAAACTGATTCCTTATAAATATAAAGCATGCTTGAAACATAATCATATACTAGAATACTGCCCTCAGTACCAAATCATAGGAGTACAGAATATTTCTAATTAAAACCTACTGTAGCTAAAAATATTATCAGTATATTTTAATGTATTTTAAACAGGTCCAGAGTTTTTTAAGCAACAGAAATACACAATAGAGATATAGCAAAAATTAAGTAAAATCACTTCTTTATTGCCTATTTGCATCACACATGAACATCATACTATGATAGTTTTTGCACTTTAAAATAATTATGCTGAAATTACCATTTTCATTTGTTATTAATTCTAGTGAAAATAAAAGCTTCTGGATACTACAGGACAGAATGGCAAAAAGTATTTAGCTACAACCCCACTATGCTAGAAAGAAAATATTCAGCACCACAGTAGCTAAAAAATGAGATTTCCTCTGAGTTCGCATACCCTCCAAGCTAAAATGTGGTTTGATGTCTCCTGGTCAACTCATGTACTGGGGATTAAATTAATTAAGAGTTGCCCTAGTCTATTAAGGCTCCCTGTAGACTAATTATTAAAATGCCTTGGACCATTACAAACCTACAGCAAAAGAAACTCACAAAAAGAGTTGCTTATATTATGAGAACTCCAGTACCCAGAAGATTATCTTTTGCACTAAAGAGATTCTACAATAGAAGGAGATTGCTTTCCCCTTTCCTTTTCTGCCATGTAAGGAATAGAAAAGTGTACCAATAGGAAATCTGCATATTCATTAGTGCTTCTTTTTTATATATTCATACGCATACATTTTTATCAATTGTCAAATTTTTTATAGATGGAAAAATCTGCTTTCTAATTTCTGATTTTTGTTTTCTTTTTCTTGATTGAATTAGCATATATACAATGCTTAGGGATTTTAAAAACTGTAATTATGAAATTTTAAAAAAAGTATAAAATCACTTAACAGAATTTCTTACAAAAGTGCTGAAGCTGTCTACAAGGTCGCTACTTAAACAGCAGGACATTTTCCCATATAGTACAACTTCTCATTTTTTTCTGTCCTGCCTTTTAAGAAATCAGAAAAACACAAGAGCTCTGGGCAAGGGATTCTATTATCTCAACCCGCTTTCACAGCTGTGAAGNAGCTGTGCAGCTCTGCTCATTTCACATAATCAAAATCACAGTACAGAGAGAGCAATAAGACCAATGAAGTGATAGAAGTGATCACATGGACTATGTCCTTAACATCTAATTTTGTTTACTCTTAATTTCCTCTTNCTTGATTGAATTAGCATATATACAATGCTTAGGGATTTTAAAAATTGTAATTATGAAATTTAAAAAAAAGTATAAAATCACTTAACAGAATTTCTTACAAAAGTGCTGAAGCTGTCTACAAGGTCGCTACTTAAACAGCAGGACATTTTCCCATATAGTACAACTTCTCATTTTTTTCTGTCCTGCCTTTTAAGAAATCAGAAAAACACAAGAGCTCTGGGCAAGGGATTCTATTATCTCAACCCGCTTTCACAGCTGTGAAGCTCTGCTCACTTCACATAATCAAAACCATGGCACAGAGAGCAATAAGACCAGTGAAGTGGTAGAAGTGATCACATGGACTATATCCTTAAAATCTAAATTTGTTTACTCTTAATTTCCTCTTAGTTCTAAACTAAACTGAAAATCTCCCTAATATAGGTGAATTACATCTCTGACAACTGATTTTCGCTGAAGGGGCTGACTTGTATCTGCCTGCTAGCCACCTGAGTTCATCAAATATTTCAGGGGAAGCATCCAGGGCAACTTCGTGTCTTTTTACAAATCCATTTTTGGATTTCACCTAAAATTACTAGCCATAGGTACATCTTGTGAGTCCACTCAGCATGAAAGAAAATTGAGGGAGCAATTATGTGGTCTTAGACAGAATACTCATCAAGTGTATTATCAGAACAGAGAAATGCAAGGTCCTATGCAAGAGGTAAAAGATACTGTTCAGTATAACTGAGTTATTCTTGTGCTTTACTGTTGTACTGAGTGATTGATCAGTTCTGCTTATTTGATAAATATGGACCATTTAAGATTGTACCATATGGATGAGAATGTTGTCACTCTCACATACACATGTGGTGAACAAGCCTGACTATTTGATTGCAGACACACAGAAAGAGACTTCTGTATTTAAAATACAAATTATTCTTCTGATCTTTCTAAAATACCATCTCATATTTTAATTATTAATAGTTTTTGTTAATTATAAATTATGCATTAAAAGATACTTTTACAGTTTCAAATAGATTTTTTTTTGCAAAAATCACCCTCTTACCTTTGCTTATGGTTTTGCATAGGTTTGCGGAGGAGAAATATTTTGCAGTAGTTTATTACTCAATGGTGGAGACAAAAGCTGCAATAATATAGCTGACTGATAAGACTAAATTTAGCACATATTTAGTCTATAGGCAAAGGTGTTTCTTATAATAATATTTTCTTCATTTTTACAATTGTTGAAAGACTCACCTAAGGAAATTCATATAATTGATCTGTGGAGTTTTATATATGCAGATCAAAAGCTGAGCAATCCAGTTCAAAAGCATGGCTACTTGATCAAATCACACAACAACCCTAAGGAGAGAAAAAACTAACTCAATAGAAGCAGAGGAAAGCAACAAAGAAGAGAGTACTTGCCTACTGCTCATGATAGCAGTCTATTTCAGTATTTAAACTGGTATGAAATTCCTGGGTTTAAAACTTTCCCTTTTCAGAACAAGCTGTACCTCTCAATCCAGTGATCTAATTGGTTACCATAGGAACAGCTGAAGACTCAGGTTCTGAAAGTTGAACCTCTAATAGTTTCTATATATACTTCCAGGTCTAGCCAGATCCTATAAAGGAATATTTAGGATTTTTAGACCCCCACTGAAATCCTGTAAAGCTACCTTCATGCCTAGTAATTAATATAGGAAGAGATGTGACAGAAAAACCTAGTGATTACAGGAGGAAGACTATCTAATTTAATGAAAGACTGTGGTGGATCAGCAAGGCAAATGAACCCAAAAAGAATGCCCTAGGATAGACTCAGATGAGCCAGCAACCCCCTAAGCATAATAATTAGATATTCTTTTTTTTTCTTAATTTCTAGTAAATTTTCTATATTTTTTAGAACATTTTAGCTCTATTTCAGTGGCACAGTATTTGTAGTTGGATAACTACGCATAATCTTTTGTATTCATTGGCAGCTGATACAATTTTTTGCATTTAAGACTTTTGAAATCTCAAATGAAAAAGCATGTAAAGATCAGAAAAACACAAATGTGCATTCCTCTTCCAAGAATTACTTCAATCTTTAGGAAACTGTTGGATTTGGGATTAATGGATTTTTCAACCTGCTAAGGTGAGACTGCTAAGCAGTCTTTTCTGGCATCGTTTGAGAGAAGAAGCATCAGCATCAGCACCAGCCTTTGCAAACACCAATATTCAATATAGCTCAGCTGACATCATCCACTATCTCTGTTAACACCGAAAAGGTGACCCCAATCATCATTTCTGCAGTAGCTCAACTGCCCTTCCTTTCTTTAACATTTTATAACCTTCTATGCAGGTATGTTCTCTCCTGAATCCTTCCACACCAAATAATGCCATTTTCACCATCCTGACTCTGTCACCCAATCTTTCCTTATATCTCTACAGACTTTCTCTTCCTGTATTAATCAAGGATGGGCATCCAAGGGTGTTGTATCCGAGCTGATCCTTGGAGTCCTGGATCCTCAGACACTAAAGGATGGAGAAAGGGGAACCTTAAAATAGGCAGTTGCAACACTCTTTTCTAAATTTTTTATTAAGTTGATGATGGAATGCTTGAGTGAGGAAACAAAGGAGAAATCAGTTCCCTTGCAGCGAGCAGATGAAAAATGTCAGTGTCCACTGCTATCCGCAGAAGTGCTTGTCCCCTTAGGACACAACCAATTGTGAACATAAGGGTATTGTTCTCCAGGGGAAGATGGGACAGAGTGTTATGAGAAAGTAAGAAGGCTGAAAATCACCAAGGATAAAAAAAGAAAGGAAGACCAACCTTTATTTTTGTAGTTATTTCAATGTTATATGTAGATTTTAGGAATCTAAAATATTAAAGAAATAAACAAATAAGCCAAACTAAAAAACAAAGTGCTAATGATTTATGTCAACAGATCCTGTGACAGACTAACACTATAGTTTTTTGTGACTGCTTATCTATTATTCTGTTTATTCTTATTAAAAACTGATGCTTTGTGTGTTTGTATTCTGTATATGAGTCCAGGAAAAAATAGAGACATGGGTGTGAAAGGATGTGAAATACTAAAATATTCTTTTTTAACTGTTTTATTAAAATATTCAATGTTTGAAAAATAAAACCATATGTCAGGAGGTATAAGCTATGATTAATTTGCCAAAACTAGAAGAATTCCTGATTTTTTAACTCAAGACTGAGTATTCTGTTTTCCGCATTGCCCTATGGTTCTGTTTCATTGTTATACTGTGGCTTACATGGTCAGCACAAATAGCATTTCATATCCATGATCAAATCTTCACAAGTAGCACCTTCTTGTCTCACTAAAACCCAAAATCTTGTCTTGGATATATTGCTCATCTCAGTTTGAATTTCTAATTTTTCAAATTATTTCAGAAGGACCTTAAAGCAATGTGGCTGTTCTAAAGAGACAGTAGGATTTCACAGAGAAATTCCTGAATGCTAGTGTTAACTTTTACTTTGAGAAGACAATTACTCAGGTTTAACATTGCCCATTTTCTTATGGGATAGGTCTTTAAACTTTTATATGTTGTTTCCACTGTCTATTAAAATCTGACTAATCTCCACCTATAGAGAAATTATAACATTTTGAGGTTTAGCTCATCTACAGCAGAATTGTTCTTCACTTTTAAGATCCACAATTTGAGACAGTGTAGGCAATAATTATAGGTGTACGAGCATGTTAGTCTTCTTCTGGACACATAAGCATACAAGGAAAAAATAAAGGTACTTCTCAGGGCAATAATGGATCCATTTTTCATGGATCAAAGCAGCAGCTTTTAAAGCAGCTTTTGCTCTTTAACTCCTGCTATAAACTCCTACCTACTGCTGCTACTTCTTCAATCAGCTAATACAGTGAGAATCTCAATGAAAAAAAAATTCTTTCATGATATTTTCTCACAAAGTGACTCTTGATACAATTTCTAATAGAGGACAGGATCACTGGGACTGTATAATATTAGCACAGTGAGCATCTTTAACAGTAACTTTGTAAGCCTTTTCATTGCTTTTCTCTTGTTTTCTGACAGCTCTCAGCAGCACCATCTAGAAAGTTTTGAAAATATAAGCAAAAAAATTACAAGCAAAGGCACCAAAGACATAGTTTTTCATATCATTTTAGCTAATACAAGGTCAGTTAAAGCAACTTCTCTTAAAGGGAGATTGAGCACTTAAACCCAATAATGAAATCATGACATTGTATCCATGAGAGGGACCAAACTTTTTCTATGTTGTTGACATTTTTACTTTTATTTGCATCAGTAAATCCACTAGTTTTGTTCCTAAATAAATTCTTTCTAGTGAACTACTTAGATACCAACTGGGAGTTGATTATGACTAAATAAATTGCAAAGTAGTTGTGTCCTTGTTTACTGAAAATTTTATTCCAATTAGAGTTCTCTATCCATCACCTCTGTCTCTCAGTTTCTTCTTTTTGTTCTTACACCAGATCCACAGGATAGAAAATGGGTGATTTTTAAGCAAAAGATGTGTGTGATTTTCTACATTATTTATATTTTGCTGAACACAGCTCTGATTCATGTCTGAATACACTCTAATACAACTAATAAACCCCTCATCCTTCTTACTGCAACTGAATTTGGAACTTCTCTGAAGAAACATCTCCTGAGGATGGTCTTTTGCCCAGATCTGATCCTCATTCCTAATCAGTCACTCAACAATTCTTCAGCATTAAAGATAATGAAGAAGAAAAACAATAGCAACATTATTCAAGAAAACTCCTTTCTTCTTTTTCTTGACACAAGAGAGTTGGAAAAAAGATTGGATTTATCCTTTTTAGGGATTGTTTCAAAAGGTGTTTAAAGACCACCTTTGAAATTTGAAAGAAAGTTTGAAATAGGAACTTTGACGGAACTTTTGAAGGGGAGTAAAAATCTTATTAGAAATAAAGTTCTACATTTTTCTCTAAAAGCTGCCAGCAAGTCAATGGATTAAACACAACTCCTGGCAGAAAGAAGATGGGCAATGAGAATTATCATTGAGTTTATCATTGACTTAATGCATCAACTTTGTTGACATAGGCTGGGAGATAGACGGCTGAGAAAGAGATAAAAATAATAAAAAGATAAACACTTGTTACCATTTTATAAATGATCTGAATTTAATATATTTCTCACAAATATAAAGATTTACTATTTAAAAATATGTATATTGCTTATACATATCTATATGCAGAACCATCATTTGAGGTCAAATTGTGACAAGTGTGTCTAGAGCAGTGACTGGTGAGACCCTTCTGTCACATAACTCAATGTTGAATGTATAATCTTAGCTACACACCTGGAGTCTCTCTCTAGACAGTAAAGACAGAGAGGCAGCTCTGAAAGCTGAGTCACTCAATCTACCTTAAACCTTCATTTGGAACTAAGTGCTAAGTACTTATCTCTCCCATCTGTTGAGGAGATCTTAATGATTGGCCTACTTTAGTTATCCAAATTCTTTTTGGTTACCTTTAAGTAAGATGAATCCTATTGTCAGTCTAAGTGCCTGAATTGTACATTCAGTGCATATATCTGAGGTAGATATATTTTTATCTTCCACAAATACCTTTATCTCTCCATTAATGTTGAAAGATCTGCCATGGTTTGCTTAGATTTAACTTTCAGTTCAACAAAGTAATTATTACCCCTGATAACAAACCATGAATGAACCTCAACAAAAATCTGATTTTGCAACTAACGTTGCCCCTTTGACTAACTTTATTATTGTATTCACATTAAAAATAACAATTTAAATTAAAGATCTAATTTCTAGTGTTTAATAGTCCGTGCAAGTCCATATCTTGCAATTATTTTTTAATAAATAATATGTCCTAAAATATTTTTATTAGATTTTCTCTGCCTGCTGTTTTTTCCAGTGTTATCTAGGTTTTTGTTTGCATGATTGGTTGGTTCTATTAATTAGAATTAGGGTAGAATCAAGCCAGTTTTGAAAGACAAAGGTAATTCTGAATGTAGAAGGTTATATGGCATCTCTTTTCATATCTAGACAGTACCTGCTGTCTAAAAATGGGTTAGAGATGCTGGTAAATCACTTTCACAATAGTTGTGTTATTATTAGTTGAAAGCTGAGTAAAATCTTTTGTCTGTGGTGGCTTTACTCAGATTAATTGAGTGCAGGATTACAAGTACAGACTTTATTCATGTCAAAAGACATTATACTTTGATTCAAATGGAGCCTAACTCTCCATAAAAGACTTTGATGTTGACATGAGACAAAATATTTTTTTCCCTGTGAAATATATTCCATTCTAAAGCACTATGAAATCTAAAACAAACAAATAAACAAGCAAAAAAAAAATCCAATTTCTTTCCCTATTACTATGACTAAACAATAATAGCTAAAGTTGTGTTTTGTCTGTATGGACAAACCTTCTTTCTGATCATAACCTTCTGATCCTCACATCATGCTTAACCATAGGCTAGCCCCCATGCACAAAACTTGGTGATGAGAACTGGCTGTCACATCA
>VWYP01031768.1:186492-222221 GCA_013400435.1 Pycnonotus jocosus
TACCTTAAAGAGTTACTTGGTAAGAAATAGCCAAGTTTTTTTTTTCCCTTTTTTAATGTTCATGCTAATTTTAGTTTAACAAGACCATAACATAATAAATGTGATGATGGCACATTTTTCTGTGTGGCAAATTTATTCTGTTTGCGTCCATCACCTGCTGACTCTCTCATCTCATTTATGGTGCTATTATTGGCAATAGGATTTTATGTTCCTGATCCCAGTGTCATTTTTTAAATCAGATTTGCTCTTTACAAACCACTCCATACTTGTAGTTAAGAGTTTACTGCCCCATTTCCAGAGTTTAGAAAATTCTTGAGTGTCCTAGTGAGGAACTGAATGCTTGCAGATTCAGGTAGCAATCCAAAGCCAAACCTATATTTCTGTGGTGCCTGCTGTGCAGTTTTCTCTTGAAGGACAATCAGTGGTCAATGAGACTCTGAAAACAGGCTCTGCCTTATATTAAGGAGCTGAAAAATGCATTACAAAAATTTATAAAATTACTTTAAAATATATTTTAAATATAGTTTTTTGTTTCTAAACATTAAAGAGAATTTAAAATTTTGTGTTATTTATTTTTGATTTTTTTTGTAAAAAAAAAAGTAAATCATCTATTTTAAAATTATATCCTCTCTCAGGAAGACATAAAAAAGATAAAACTTTATTGTTTTAAATTTCTTTATTAAATTTCAGCATTACACTCCTTCTATAAAATGATGGAAATCAAAATATTCTGCGATGAGAGACACTGGATGAAGATTAGTGTACAGTATAAATCTGCAAACACCATGTTGGACATATCAGAAGAAAGAATATTTGCAATGTGGTCTAAGTAATCCACAGATTATTTCTTCATATGAGATCTAGAAAGGCATAACTTCTCTCCAAATCAACATATAAGACCTTATATTTTTTGTTTGTTTGGTTGTTTTTTTGTTGTTTTGTTTGTTTGTTTGTTTGTTTGTTTAAATCAGCTTTAGCTTCAATTAATACCTGAACAAAATGTATTAGTTGGTAGGGTCTGTAATTTAGGGTGGAAGCATGCATAGAAGTGTTCATCCACAGTTTTGGTTTGCTTTACTGCTTTTCTTCCATATTTTGTTTTCTTGCTGATCACTTTCCTTCCCACCAGAGCTAGGAAGTGAATGAACAATCACAAGAATCTCTCAGTCTCTATAGATAATTAAAAGCAAAATGCCAAATGATTTTTTTAATGAAATACACATGCTTAGGTTCTGAATTGTAAAAAACCCTCCCAAAGTGTTTTTGCAGTTGTTTAACTTCTGTAATATGAAAGAACTTCAAAACCTTTTGAACTAAATTTTCCAAATTATGATTATTGTAAAATAAAAGGATTTTATATATATTTTCCTTTTTTTTTTTTTTTCGTATTTTATCATGAATTGACTGACTGGTTGATATCTAGTTTGAAGATTGTTTTATAGAGCACATAAGTACTTAACTGCAAGTGTTATGACTTCCCGAGAGAAAACATAAATCTTGAAATGGAGTAATACAGAGCCAAACAGTTTCTGAAGAAATATAAACCAATCTCTAGTCTGCCCTTAATATCCCTGCTGAGAGCCATTCCTTATATGCTGCTTAGCTTGCCTCTTTGCTACAGCTACGCTATATTTCTGTTTAGTTAGTGCACAATATTTTATTTTCTTAATAGAAAAACTAATGAACAGGACAGAATGATAAACCTGGACACGTGCCAAAGAGAGCCTCAGGAGAAATAAAAGACGTAACATATCAATAAAAACCTCAGTTAAACATCATAACCCTGTCCCCAGAGTAACAAGTCCAAGCACAGAATGCATGCACAGACTGACTCAAGCACTGTGTCTGTTTTATAACCACATGCAAAGGGTCATTCAACCTCAAACCCTCAAATGTTCTTCTATTTAGTTTTTAAAAATATCACCAAGGTTTTATTTCTAGGACTCTTGCTTCAATGACAGAAAAGTTAGTTGTTTCTTTTTTGAAGTGGCTTCTACACATTCTCACCAATGCAACCCATGACTAAAAGTGCATCTCTACTACCATGATTACTATGTCTGGAGGCACAACTTACTAAGGATATACAGAAGTTAATTAATCATTGAAACTGTAGACAAATCTTCCGTTTCCTCAGTGGCAAATGTGAGTTTTAATTAGTATTTTATTGTGTTGCTTGTAAAGGAAAGAGAATGAAAATACTAAATAATGCAAATTTAATATACCATAGAGCATATATGATATTGCTACAGTTCAGTGAAGACTATTAACAGTTCATGAATTTTTAAATATTTTTTCTGTGTTTGTTAAACTGTCAGTTAGAAAGTATGATGTATTAGCTCCATAAATTCAATTGATCTTGGTAGGAATTCAAACTCCCTTCCTGAATTTTGAAACCTACATAAGACAATAATCAGTCTGAATAGTTCATGTCATATTCATGTGCAGCATCTCAAAGGTACTTCTGAATACGTGCTACTTCTTTCACAATTGATAGCTCCAAAGGAGGGATGTCACAATTCCCAAACAGAAATATACATAAATATATTTATGTTTTCTTCAAAAGATATAGAAGTTCTTGTAACAAATGTTAATAAGCTCTGCAACTCTTGCATCACTTACAAGCTGTGATAAAGTCTAGATCTCTTTGATGGAGTTTAAAATCATGATGACGCAGAAAATCATGACATCATCTAAAAATCAGTCCTGTGATTTCCATGAGAGCAGGGGCAGAAAATATTTAATGTCATCCTAATTTGGATGTCACCAAAATACAAAATGATGCAGTAGGCAATTATAAGTAATCCATAAAATAAAAAAAAAAATTATTGGAAACAAATTTTATATGTTGCAACTGAAATGTTACAGCTCTGTAGAAAATATTCCTATGATGCCAGTGTTGAATTGCATACAGAATTTTATTGTGTTTGTACTCTACAGGTCACAGATACAAATTAATATTCTGAAGCTAGAAGAAATGTTTTGAGTACAAACATCCTATATGGAGCTAATGGTATATGTCACAGAGACACACCAAGAATTAAATTGATAGCTGGAATTTGTCTGGTTTCATTTGTTTGAAAACTCATTTTCAGTATGTGCTACTTAGCAATCTGCCTGATTCCATTGAATCTATTCATTACACATGGTTTACTTTCTAATGGTGTCTATTCAATCAGAATCTGTATCTCTGAAATGCTTTACATTCCTCAAGACAAATGAGATTCCATGCCTGTAAAACATATTTCTTTACTGACTTAGTCAAAGCTGTCTCGGTTTCATTGGATACAATTTTGTTAAGACTTCTTTCCTCCCTCTCTTTCCATCACAGCCCCTCCCCTTAAGCAGTGAAAGTCCATCAACCTAATTCTTTTCTACAACATATCTCTGTTTCCATTACGGTATGTGTTCTTAATGATTTTCTTTTTACAGTGTAGCATGTACCAGATCTTCCTACTGCTTGTTAAGTGAGGAATATATTTGTGTAATAACTGGTAAGGTCAACTTGAGGAGGTAGAAAACAGAATACCATTTATATTATGTTTGACGAGTATCAGAACTAATTACTCAGTGCAGTTCATCTCTATGTCCATTTTGGTATTACAAGTTATACAGCACAGTAGAAGTACCAACCGTCTTTCTAAGATACATCTAAATGCATACAAATATTATGCTTGTTACTAGAGGATCTTAACAGTTTTATTTTTATCCATTACTATTCAATTTTTATATTTATTTCTAAGGGAATTAAAATGATTTTTTTTTCTTTGTGATGTCCAATGCCAAATTAATCAAGAGCAATGTCTAAAAGAGAGTACATGCATGTAAATTTTTTCACATACACTTCCATTGTTGTATCTAACTGAAGGCTGCAGAACAGCTTGTAAGGAAGATAATGAACCTGCCACTTTTTATGTTGATCATAGAATTGCATTTATATTGGAAGGTCTCTCTAGAGATCATCTAGTTTGACCTTATGCTCAAAGCAGTGCTGATTTGAAAGTAAGATCAGGCTGTTTATGGTCATATCCATTTGGGTTTTGAAAATCTCTTAAGATGAGATTTCTCCAGCCTCTTTGGACAACCTGCATCACCATCGCTCTGAAGCGCTTTTTCCTTCAATCGGGGTTTCCGTTGTTGCAGCCTTTTGCCATTATCCCTTATCCTTTTGCCATGCACTTAAGTGTCTGGTTCCATCTTTTTGGACCACTGTAATTTGTTTGTCCTCTTTAATTATCCTTGCAGGATAAATAAAATCAGCTGCTTCAGCTTCTTCCCACATTACTGTGATCCAGACTCCTGACAATCTTAACAGCACTCCGCTGGACTGCAGTTTGTTTATGTGTTTTCTACTGGGAGCCACAAAACTGGACAGTGCTTCAGATTTGACCTCAGGAATGCTGAGTAGAAGGAAATAAGCACTTCACTTCAGTTGTTGTTTATGCTCTTGTTAACACAGCCCAGTAGGCAATTATCTTAAGCACGGATTGCTGACTTTTTCAGTTTCTAGTCTACCAGGACTCATAGGTCCTTTTCTGAAGAGCTGTTGTGTAGCCAGTCTGCAGCCTGCATTAGTGCAGAGAGTTGCTCTGTCTGAGATGTGAGATTTTCACATCTGCTAAATCCACAAGGAACCTGTAGATTCATTCCTCCATCTTACTGGGGTTCTTTTACACAAAAGCCTTGATGTTCCACATATTAACGATTCACCTCTACTGGTTGGGCTGAGAGGGCATCCTGATCTATGAACCAAATGCTCAAAGCAGAAGTGAATACATATGGTAAAATTCTCTTTTTTTCCCCTAGGTTTTACAGAATAGGATCTGCATCTATTATTGCTAGATTAGCTTTTTGTACATTTCCAACCCTTCAAGTGTACACCCTGTAATCACTGTTGAAGTCCTGGACAGGTGTATACCTACCAACTCTTTGGTTTGAGAAGACTTCCTAAATCCTAGAAGATGATCCTGCTACTAAAACAACTTTACTTTCTTTATCTAAGCAGAACTGCTCCTTACAATGCTGTCAGAGATAATGCCCAGTGAGGGAACATCTGTCATACTGGGCATGTAGCATCCAAGTGACCACAAGTCAATCTCTTCATCTATTAGTTTTCGGCTCTGCAGCTTAATTCTCCCAGCAACAAAAAAAGTAACCAGCAAACATTCCCTTAGAAATTTGGACAAGATTCTGTCTTGCCTATGCATTTGTAGCTACTATTTTCTCAGCATAATATTTCTATCAGTAGTTGGTCTGGGGAGTGTGGTGGCCCTATGCATTCTTGCTTACTGCTATATCTTATGGAAAGGTATCTTATGAACCATAAATAAGTGTTTTTTTCTAATTAAAAAAAAATTCAATAAAGTTAACAAGTTGGATAAAAATGACAAGATGGCTGCATGGTGAACATACAGCTCCTGGAAAAATGTAGCATGAAAAGGAAGCCTGCAGAGATTGGAAGCAGGTACAAGCAGCCTGGAGGAATACAGGGAGATTCTCCTAGTAGACAGGAAAGCTAAAACCCTGGTGGAATTAAACCTGGCCATGGGCATCAACGGGAACAAGAAAAGCTTCTAGAGGTATCAGTGATAAAAGGAAGACTATAGGAAATGCAGACCCTCTCTGGAAGGAAATGACAGTCCTGGTTATCCAGGATATGGGGAAGGCTCAGGTACCGAATTACATTTTTGCTTCACTCTTCACTGGCAGTGGTTCCATCCACACCACCCAAGTCACAGAAGGCAATGCAGGGACTGGGAGAAAGAAGAATCACCCACTGTAAGAATCTGAGAAATCTGATTTGTAGGAATCTGAGAAATCTCAGAGAAATCTGGGAAAATCAGATTTGAGGCCATGAGCCTGAAAGTGAACAAGCTCATGTGACCTGACAAGCTGCATCTGTAGTTCTGAGGGAACTAACTGCTGAAACATACAGTTTTTACAACTATCATTCTCTGTCTGAAATTCATAACAATTTTTTTAAATTAGTGATTACTATTACATCTGTAAGTAATTTTCAAATAGTGTTTTAGCATATTTTTATGAGAAAATGAAAAAATATTTTGAAGATAAAATATGCTATCATTTTTTCAAATGCTCTATATCATTTAAATTCTAGAATCTAGATTGCTAGAATTATAAATAAATGTGTGAATGATCCTATTTATCTAAATCATGGGCAGAGTCTTCAATACATGAAACTATTAAGTTAGTACTGTCCTAACCTAAGAGCAATATATTAAAATCTTCCTATTTTACACTTTATTTTTCCTAATGAGGTTTGAAAATTCAGCACAACCCATTAAATCAAAGGGGAAAGTGATTTTTAAACTAAGATGTTAAAAAACTTCTCTATCACACACATATTAGGAAATATCTAAGCATTTTGGGTCAAAACTACTGCATCTGATGGAAAAGGGAGAGAGTCAAAAAGTCAAACCAGGCAGACATAAACAGCTAAGCTTAATTTAACACCATATGTGAACTGAGAAATACTGACATGTCATGAAAAGAAAATGCCTGAGGAAGTCTCTTTGAATAGAAGTCACTTTACTTCCCAGTAGTGACTCATCCACTAGAGTTTCGTAAGGTTTTCACTTCATTATCTCCACAGTGAAGGATTTTAAAAAAGGATTGTTGGTCTTAATATACTAGGTACCTAGTATAGTAGAATTTCTTATTTATGAAGACTTAGATTCGGAGTTCTTCACTGAATGACTCATCTCCCACCATAAAGTGAACTCCAGTGAAATCCTCATCCTGCTTTTGTGTAGGTAAAGTGACATCAAGATATATTTTTTTCAAAATATGACTGAATCGTCATACTCAATTGGAAGTTTTCTATGCTTACTATTCTTTGCAACTCCCACATGAAAACGAGCAGAGATGGTCAGAAAGACATCTTACAAGAATATTTTGACTACTTACAGATATGTATAGTATTGCCTGCTTCTTATGCCTCTCTTCCTTAAAATCCTTTTGAGAAAGACAGAAGTATGTGGCTAAGATACTTATGCTGTGATCATTTCTGATTTCCACTTTTACTTTAATTCTTCTAATGTCCAAGGTCCTGATTTTTAAATATTTTTGTTTTAAAGTTTTGCTGTTATTAAAAGAGGAAAACATCAGAATAAAACATGCACATTACCAATGTTTCCTTTTTCATCCCTTCTTGTCAAGCCTGATATCTCTGCAAAATTACTAGAAAACAACTTACTTCCAGAAAATGTTTTGTGCAGTTTCACCTCTACAATGCTACTCACTGCAGAATTTCCTGATGGCTATTCTGCTTTTAATATATTATTTTTTTTTGATCTTCCCCAAAGTGAAAAACTCTGGGTCTTTGATACAGCTCAAGCCATATATTATCTCAATTAAAAAACACTTTTTCTTGAAGAAATATTTATATATATATATATANATATGTTTATGTATTTATATACATTTATGGATTTATTATATATTATATGTATGTTTTTATATTTATAGAGTAATGTTTTATTTTAATAATTGTCTGTGGTCTGGTACTTAAATTCTAGTCACTAGATTACTGTTATTTGTTTTTGTATTTGTATTTGAAGTTGGATAACCATACAACCTTTGCAGTTCTTACAGGATGCACCTGTTTGGCAGGAAAGTGCAATTCTATGATGTAGGAGCTAAGTTTCAGGTTAGAGTTCCAGGATAGACAGGAACAGATTTTATGTTATTTTTTCAAAGTTTTGGAGATTTTTTTTGTTATGGTTCTTTGAAATGATCTGCACAATTAATATTTATCCTCCTAGGAAAATGTAGTTTTTTTGAATAGAACAGTGATAAGAAATTACAAAAAATTGTCAGAATTCTGAAAAAAATTTCCAGTATGAGGATGCATTAATAAATGACCAACTACTAACTGACTAACTAACTAACTAAATAGTTGCTCTTTAATTCAAGCACTTTATGAAAGTAATATTATGTGATAGGGGTATAAAAGGAAGAAAGAGCCAAATAACCTGGAATATATTCCAGTTCTGTAGTTCTGTGCCCATAAATTTCATTAGGCTCTTTGAACACCATTTTTACTGTCTCCAACCCTGAATAAAAAATACAAAAAAACCATCAAACCAAAAACAATAAGGAAAGCTGTGATTCTTTAAAATTTTGAAAGTTGCAATCAGTGAACATATGAAATATTGTTTTAGCGACTTCCGTGATAACCTGGTTGACACCACATTAATTGACATCTATAAAACACACAGTAATTTTTATGAAGTATTTGTATCTTTTCTATAATGTATATATAAATAACATATTAAGTATGTACACAATTAGTGATATATCAATATAGGTGCAACTACAGATGCTTTTAACTTATCCTGCTGTTTCAAACAGCCTGATGGGAAGCTCTTTCAAAGCTGCAAAAAATCTTGGTTCATTACGCAGTTGTTTCAGTGGGAAAAAAAATGGTGTCCATGTGCTTCTCCAAATCCTATTCATAATCCTGTTCATAAAGAAAAAATGTGGTTAATTGGCTTCTCTTACTGTTAGATTTCTACTAAAAGAACTGTCCCATAAGAGAAAAAATTATGTTTCACCACTGCTTTCAATTGGGAGCAGGAGTCTACATACTTTATGCAGATACAATTTAGATGTTTTATCATGTGCTACATAGACTGTTTACTAGGGATTGTGATCAAGAGGCTTTTCACATGTTCAATTATATTAATGTTGCAATTTCAGCAATGTAGAGAAACAAGAATGTTCTTCTGCAGAGAGCAGAAGAAATACATTCTTGTAGGAAAACATATCAAGATCTAATTTGTGCCATGTTCCCTGGTGTCCTTGCAGTTGATAATCTGTAATATGATAATCTCTATCATATAAATTTTGTTTTCAGATATTTATAAAACAAGTAAAAAGATTTATTATAGACTGAAATTTAAAAAAAAACCCATTTCAAGAAAAAGCCTCAGTGAAGCAATTTGGATATAATAAAATATTTTTTTTGTTAAAAAAGATTACTCAGACAATTTTGCATGAACATAACCCCCCTCATGAATCTGATACATAAAACAAATGGAATATACAACTCCCTACATCTTTTCACTGCTTTCTTTAAGCCCATTTATTGGTATGTAAGCTTTAGTTGAATCTTTCAGATCATAATCTGTGGGTGTTCAGGGCTTTGCTCCGGCTAGCTGAGATCTTTCCGCCCTGCTCCCCCGGGATAGTTCGTGGGGGTTCAATCTCTAGGCTCCATGTGGTCTGAGGCTTGGAGAATGAAGAGCGGATNAGTACCATTACCCTTAATAAAGAAAGTCATTACAGATTGTAACTATGGAGTTGTCCACCAAAACAAGATATACTATTAAAAATAATTGCAGATGATTAAAACCACGTTTTAAAGGAAATTACATGCCAAGAAGATAATGCAAAATTTATTTAATTTAAAAACTATTGGAAGCAACAATTCTGAATTAGAGATTGAGAATAGCAAACTAGAAATCTAAAGAATGAGATTTGCACAATGGAGTAGACTGAGGATGTACAGAGCTTTCAAAATGTCCAGAGAAACCTGAATCACCATCTTCAGAGTGGATTCTCACAAAGTACGTCAACTCTTCAAGCTGAATGCACAATCCAGGTTTTCCTTTCCCATGAAAAATCCAACATAAGCTCTCTAAGGCTCTTTAATTCCTTCAAAGAAAAATAATCTAACATTATGATTTTTTAAAAATAAAAATTAGAAAAACTTCACAGAAGAGATTAAAAATTATTCACTGCAGAATGTCCACACAATAGTAAGTGCTGCTGTCACTGCTTTTGGGGGGTATATCCAGTTCTTTTTGATTCCCAGGCATCAGAGCTGTTAATGCTGTGTTGTACATAATTAGTATTACCACTACTAAAATATCATTCCAATTTCTTTTCCACATAGGCTGATTTATTGAAATGCACGCCAGACTGAAAAAAAAAGAAAAAAAAAGACACAGTATGAAGGATTAAGAATCACTCAGATGAGGGCTGAGCTAAGGTTTAGCACCCAGAACAAGAATTTTTCTGTGCTCTGTTAGATACTCAGAGATTTTAAACCACCAGGTAGGTTTCGTGAGCAAAATATTTGTAGCAGAACTAACTACCTTTGCAATTAATTCTCAATAAAATTAATATCTTTGGAGTTCTGAATCACAAAGCTATTCATAAAGTCAAACAGCAAAAGTTCTGAACAGTTTTGAAGGTATTAAAAGGACAAGATGGCAGTTAGGCATCTGTAAGGTATTAGCCTTAGCCTTTCCCATCAATAACAAAATCAAACAACACAGGCAAAATCTCTTTCTTCCATTTTTAGCCATATTTGTAACATTAAGATGAAGATTTCATGTGAAATCTGTGAATTAAAGCAGTCTAGAAGACAGGAATGGGAGGGAGAAGACAGCAGTGAACTGCAAAATACCCTGAAATGTCTGTGAGCTGCAAAATGCTCCTGCAGGAAGAACACTGCACTGGGGCTTCAGAGCAACAGGATGATGTGAAAAGAGAAAAACCATAAAATGTGATGGGCAGGGCTCTCTGTAGGCACTTTTGGTTGCCAAGGAAGCTTGCAATGTTCAGAGTTCCCTTGGGAACGTTTTAGTCACTCATTTAACATAAGCTGTGGATTGTGTGATGAGTAACAGTGTCAGAACTGTGCTGTCAGGGGGTTTGTTCTCTCACCTATAATATCATAACTCCTGCCTCAGTCACTAGTCTGCCCTCCACAATCTAATAAAACAGCAAATGGAAGAAAATACTTCTATTTCAAAGAATACAATATGTTATAGTCTGTTAGTGAAATAGTGTATACTCCTGAAGGTATTATTTTAAAAATAATTTACCTATTCATCAGTGAGTAGTTAATGCATCAAAAAGAAACAGATTATTTTTTTGTCATTTACAGTAGGACATAATAAAAGCAAAGTATGGAAAAAAAGAGAATTATCTAAAATATCTATAACAGGAATTAGAGTCTGTATAACAATAAATGAATTCATTTTATTAGGATAAATTAAAAAAAAATAAAACTAAGATAAGAAACATGGATGTAAGCTGAAACTTTTGATTTTCAAAATGATGAGTGGTTGAATTAATTTGTAGGTTAAAATTTTGTTTATTTTTGCACCTTTTATCTCTAAATCAATTAATGACTTTTAATTTCTATGTGCAAAACACATAGAAGTACTAAAGGATCTTAGAGCTACCAATCACAAAACATTGCAACTATTAACAATTAAAATAAAGAAACAATTTCTATTTTTTTTTACATCAAAGAATGTTTCTGTAGGTAGATATAGCTATAAATCACATTGCTAAAAGTTAAGTGTCTCACAACAGGGTTCCTGTGCAACTATTTAGCCTCCTAGGTGTTATGAAGTCCTAAAACAGTAAATATAATTTTATGACAGAATTAGAAAAAGAGCTCTCTAGGGACAACCCCAAAAAGCCATGTGGTTAATCCCTCTACACTAAAGAGAGATCGCTTATATTCAGAATCAAACTTGAGAGCATCCAATTAATCTTCCCTTAAAGTCCTGTCTAAGAATATTTCTCTGCAATGTTGTGTAGCCTACTGCACCCTAAACCAACATTACAATTAGAGCATTTCCTCTGACTATCAAACTGAAATACATTTTTTTTAATTTATCAAGCTGCTACTCTTTCTGCAAAGACATTTCCTTTGCAAGGACAACTTGCACTACAAGGCCAAGTGCAAGACCCAGGACCTGGGTTGGGGTAACCCCTGGTATCAATATAAACTGTGGAATGAGCAGACTGAGAACAGCCCTGCCTTGAAGGACTTGAGGGTGCTGGTGGATGAGCAGGCGGACACGGGCTGGTAATGTGCTGTTGCAGCCCAGAAAGCTAATTGTGTCCTGGGCTGCATCAAAACAAATGTGACCTGCAGGCCAAGAGAAGGGATTCTGCCCCTCTGCTCCTCTCAGATGAGACCCCACCTGCAGTACTGCACCCAGCTCTGGGGTCCCAAGCACAGAAAGGACATCAATCTTTGAGGAAAGTCCAGAAGAGGGTCACCAAATAGATGAGAGACAGGAAGAGACCATGTTTCCTATGAAATCAGGCTGAGAAACTTGAGGTTGCTGAGCCTAGAGAGGTGAAGGACCCAGGGTGACCTATTTTATGTCTTCCAGTACCTAAAGGAAGCCTGCAAGAAATATGGAGTGAGACTGATTACAGGGGCATGTAGGAATAGGAATGGCTTTAAACCGAGTAGGTTGAGAACATATGTTAGAAAGAAATCCTTTACTGTGTGGTTGTTAAGACACTGAAACAGTTAGCCCAGAGAAACTGGATGTCTCATCCCTGGAAGTGTTGAAGGCCAGGCTGGATGGGGCTTTGAGAAACTTGATCTAATGGCAGGGAGGTTGGAATTAGATGATCTTTAAGGTCGCTTCCAGGCCAAACTATGATTTAGGAAGGTTATTCTTATGCTCCTATTTTTTATCTCAATTTGTATTTCTTGATCCTCCTTCCTTCCAGACAGTCGCAGACATGAGAGTGAATGTCCCATTTGCTTATTTAGAACACATGTGACATGCCCAACATTAATAATAGTTCCTTTTTGGACAGTGCCAGTGACCAAATGCAAACAGAAATACTTTTCAAGTCTAAGTGACTCTTGGAATGTAACTGTTTTTTTTGTGCCTCAGCATTACATAAAATCTTGTCTAATTTGTGCCCTCACTGCAGTTGTACATTATTTTTAGCAGCATTATTGCTCAGACAATTTCATTTCATATTTGTACACATTTTATTTATGCTTCTTAATTGTGACATTTATGCTTTGTTTTTATTGATGATTTCAGGTCAATTTTCCATTTTCTCCAAATCACACTGAATTCTGATCTTCCAAAGCACTCATATCCCTCATTTCTAACATCATCTGTACACATTATTATATATCAACATCTAAATCATGAACTAAAATAATAAATAAATCAGTCATAGAAAAAAGTGCCTCACTTGAAATTCTTCCAACAGACAGTGAATCAATAATACTAAATACTGAATGTAGGTTTTCATCCAACTGTACACCAATTTTGTACCAATAAAATGTGAACCATATTAGGAGTTCAGATTACTTCAACATTTTTAAAGTAATGTGGGTTATTTTAGTTCCTCAGTTCATCAAACACTGAATACTTGAACTAAAGTATTCCTCAGTGTCTTCTTTCCATATTCTGGCCTACAGTCCTATTTCTGTGCTAAGATTAGTGTTGTAATGTATTTGGACACAATTAAATTTGTAAAGACTGAAGCAAATTCTACTTAAACCTCCTTTGTTTAAATCATAATTTGTTCTCTTTCCCATAAGTAATTAACCTATATATTTTACTTTGTTCTATAATACATTCATAAAAGATTCTTTTTATCTTTTCTTTTCATTACAAAGAACTCATTTTGTCTCTTAGTTTTTCTAATTTCATCCCTTTTTTATAGAGGTACATTACATAATGAAGGCTATACACTAAGGAACAATGAGTTATGAAGAGCCACATCATGTAAATGTAATTAAAACCAAACTATTTAACCAAACTTTCCATTTCAGTAGGATGATGGAAGATGTGTCTGAGAACAAATAATAGATTCAAAGAGAATAGAAAGAAAAAAGTATATTTGTAGAAGAATCCACATTCAAGAAAATCTCTGTTATGTACAATAGCAAGCAGCATTCTGAAATTTTATTACTCGTCTGCTTTGAAATAGAATCTGCGAAATTTACGAGCAAATATCATCAAGTTCATTCTTCTTTTTCTCCTTTTAACTGATGAGCATGCCCTACTGCTACATTCTTTTAAAGAACAGATGTCTATGGCTGATGGAAAGCTTCCAAAAAGTAATAACATGTAGTGGTGGTAACTGTTAAATTTCATAGGCAGACAGTGTTGTGTTCAGTCCATGCTCCACATATGTGTGAAAAATTGCTTACACAGCACTTATCCCTAACCTCTATGTTAGCAAATAATGCTAAGGTTGGATATATTTGCTTCTGCTCAGGGCTTTGCTAACTCTGCTCTTTGTTCTTGGAGATTAAACACGCATGGAGCTCACATGTAAGGAAAGAAAAGTAAAGACAAATGTGACAATTGTTAAAGGAAATATGTCTACAGACACTGCTATAGTGTATTAGATAATCCTTGAAGGGTATGCTACATTAACTAAGACTTCTTATATTCCCCTTCCTTAGCTAGACTTTAAAACAAACAGGTTACATCATAGAAACTAATTCAGAAATTTATTGAAATTAAATTGTTGAACAAGAAATCCATTCTTGCATGAAAATGTGTCTCTATATGCACACCCCTTTATTAACTGCTTGGGATTTATTTTGTATGGTCAATGGAACATCCTTATGGTTATAGATACATTAAACCATCCATATTACTGGCATCAATATATTCTTGAGTGAATGATTTCAGAACCATTCAAAATCAGACTTAATAGGGTGTAAAAAATACTCATAGATTGTTTTCTTTAATCAGCATGAAATTTTGAAAGAGGAAGTAGACCAAACTAATGAAAAAAATCTGTGAAATATGAATACAAATCATAGCCCAAATACTGAATTTCCTAATCCAGTGCAGAAAATTTCTACTGGGAGAGATATAGAAAAAAAATTAATGCTTTAAAATTAAACTCTTTCAGTTCTTTATACTCTGTGAAAGGAAATGAGTATATTTTTAACCACTACTCTCAGTGAACCATGAATTTTTAAAATTATTTGACTTGATGCATCTTTCTTGGGATAACCTGTTGTTACACACCATTAAAAAAGAACATTGTGTTTCCTTGCATAATGCCCCATGCTGACATAACAGTGAACAATTTATCATTCTGATGAACCTTCATGATTGAGAATTGCAAGAAACTGTGGTTCGCTGAAAACCAGGATTTAAACAGTCTTAATTTATTTTGTTAACCTTTGTAGTGTCATGTTTTTGTGATATTTAATATAGTTTAAACATTTCACATATTTATTCTCAGAAAGTTATTCTTTACTTAAGAATGCAACTAATGAAACAGTGTAATATATAGTTCAAATTTTAACAGATGTGGGTGTTTCAAAGAGGTACTCTGGAAACACTTTTCAGATTATTTAGGTCTAAAAGCTATTCAATAGAATTGTTTTTTTCATGATTGTCACAACGTATTGTCATTTCCAGTCCATCCTGGGATGGTGCAGGAGAATGGTGTTGTCAAACCTGTAAGTGTACAACATACTGACTCCATGGCACTCAAAGTCAGCTTGCAACAAATTAAGTGTGTAAGCTTTGCAAATGTTGGCACCTTAAGAGACTCCTCAATATTCCCAACTCTCTGCATAGGGAGGTACTCAGATGACATTAAAACCTCAATGTCTATAGCATTGAGTACTGTAAAATTGGCCTCTGTAGTGTATGTTTTAAATCTGATAAAGATGATATTCTAATTAAAAAGTTATCAGGAGGAAAGATTGTGGAAGAACTAAATACGTTGCTTAATATTTTTCTAGATTTTTTTTTTTAAACCCAAACCGATAGCATCTAATTTTCCTGAATCTTGCCTGGAATTTGTTAATCATATTTTTGTCTTGAAAAACTTGCTAATGCTGATTGTCAGGAAGCCATAACATTTTAGAATATAATAATTTCCTATAAGTTCTTTTTAAAAGAGAAACTCAAACAAATGTATGTCAGCTGGTAGTACCTAAGAAACTTAAGAATAAAATCTTGCATCAGGCCAAAAGATCTTGTTAATCAGAAATGTTCACATTGAAAAATATTAGAGATTCAATTAAATACTTAATTTAGGAGCTAGAATCAGTAATGTCAGTTAACCTAACATTTTATTGTATTTAATTTAGGACTAGAAATAGGGAGGTTTATTTTTTTTTTTTTAAATTTTCTTCCTCCACGTCCTACTGAGAAGAGAAGTGATAGTGGATTTTGATGTGCATCTGGTGGCCACCCAAGGTCAATTCACCACACTGGTTCAGACCAGTCCTGATTCTAATGTATTTTATTTTATCTATGTTATCTATTCCTATTTCATTGCATATCACAACACACTGATATCTTTACTAGTCTTTTATTTATAGACATAAAATATACTTTTATACTCTTTTTCAGCCATGATGTTTTGCTAAATGCAGTGTTCATGGTTCTGTTGGCCCTGCAATGATTAATTACTTACAATTTTGTTCCTTTTTTCCCCCTCTTTTATTTTTTTGTACTGAATACTTTAGATTTAATAAATGCTTTTATGAGCTATTCCTCTCCCAGTAGTCTGTCTCCTGGGCATAGTTTTTTACATGTCCCTTTCTTACTCCAGCTGACATTAGTATTAGCATTTTCTCTATTTTATCCTTATACATTTTCTTTTCTGCGAGTAAAAGCCAATCCATTCTGCTGAGTCTAACTTTTTATTTAAATTAGTTATTTAAAATAAATTAATTATTCACTAGTTTTGGGAGTCTCAGGGTCATTTCTGGTTTTGTTCAGTGGCTATTAATAAAAAATGCATGAACAGTCTTGACAGCAAGACTGACTCCAGATATTTTAGAACAGCAGGTAAGTTGATGCTGAAGAGCTCAGTGATATTTAAAAGCTGGAATAAGGAACTGGAATAGAAAATTTGTTACTATTTTACACAAAAGAGTGGAATTAAGAAATATATACTCTGTGCAAAATGTTATGAAGCATCTAATCCTTTAAAGTGTGTAGCTTTTTAATCTAAGTAAAACTATTATCCTACTCTTCTACAATTTTTTGCTTTCACTATCCAAGGTTATTGACTCACTAGGTCTGATAAATTACAAATGACAACAATTTGATCTACATTTATCACAGAATCACAGAATGACAGAACAGCTGCAGCTGGAAGTGGCCTCAGGAGATCATCTAATCCAACCTCCCAGTAAAACAGTTATACCTAGAGCAGATTATATGGAATCACAACCAGGTTTGTTTTGAATATCTCCAGAGAAGAAGACTCCACAATCTCTATGGGCAGCCTGTTCTAGTGCTCTGTCTCAATATAAAAGCATTTTCCCTCATCATCATATGGAACTTCCTGTGTTTCTGTTTGTGCCTCTTGCCCTTTGTCCTGCCACTGGGCAGGAGTGTCATGAAAAAACTCTGGCCCCACCTTGTTGATACTCATCCTTAAGGTATTTCTTAGTCTTGATAATATCCACTCAGTTGTCTCTTCTTCAAGCTAAACAAGCCCAGCTCTCTCAGCCTTATTTCCTGGGAGAGATGCTGCCTTCCCACTAATCACCTTTTCCAATAGTTCCTTGTCTTTCTTGGAGTGGGCAGTTCAGAGCTGGACACAGCATTTCTGATATGGCCTGATAAGGGCGGAGTAGATGGAGGGGATAACCTTCCCCAGCCTGCTGCACACAGTCACTATTATAACTGAATATTGGCTACATAATTATATGCAATATAATAGAAAAAAATCCATACTACATACTAGAATAAGAAACCTGTAAAATACACAAGTGGACTATACACTATCTGGATAATCAGACTCATTACTCTTGGAAAAGTAAGTATAACAATAAAATATCATTATATTCTGAAATTAAGGAACTGACCATTTTATTCATAAAGAGCTAGCAATACACAAGTTAATAGTATAAAGAGAAAATACTACAGTACTTAACCTGTGGTGGAACCATCCTTGAATAATGGCAAATTTATCCGCTATTTATCCATTTATCTATTCAGATTTTTATCCTATTTTAGAGAGGAACTTGTTATCTCCAATTTAACTACTCAATTTTTCAGCTAGATTTTATTTCTTTGTGCTATCTGAACATTGCAATTATGCTACAACTAAAGAAAACTGGCAGATGAAAAGAGAGACATTTGTCAAAATTTAGAAATTAATGTTTTGCATTAAAATCTATTTATGGAGAATGAAAGGGGAGGAAAATCTGTGTTAAAAAGGAGTTAAACACTGAAAACTCACTGACTAACTTTTCTCCTGAGAACTTCTATTTGCAGATAAATATTTGCCTGACTGTGACATGTACATCTAATATAGTACTGTCATGTGGAGACTCCATCAATTTTTTTCAACTTCAGTTAAAATCAATATACAGCTAATCTGTATTATTATTCCCTTTTAGGGGTGTATTTTACAAAAAGTGAAATTAATGTGGATAAAATATTGTTGACACTGTGTAAAACCAGATTTTTAAGAGATACATATACATTGCATTTGTCTCACAGACACAGGGTCTTGAGTAATCATCCATTGAAGTCAATCACTGAAGTCACTGACTTCGATAGGACTGGAGCACACAGCTCCTTTTCTTGGAGCTTTTCTTTGAGCTTTTAAAATTCTTGGAGAATTTTATACAGCAAGTCTTGTGCTTTGGTGTCACAGCACACAGGATAACACACATGAACAGTAATTTCAGTACATCTGGAAACTTCTGCATTGGGTGTGGCTTTGTATCAGGGCACAGTCTTGGCCCAAGCCAGTAAATGTCCTGAGAAAGAACACATAATTCTTAAATTATCTCAAATATAAAATAGAAGCAAACAGAAAAATACGTAAGACTGACAAATCACAATGTAACAAACAAAGGACTCAGTAACTGCACATTTGCAGTAGTCTTTTAAAATGAGGCAGATGTCCATCCAGTCTAATGACAGCCATGAAACACAAACAAGCATTTAAATGGATTTTTTAAGGCCTTGCTATAAATTTTTCCTTTCTTTTAATAAAAATTAATTTTTTCTGTGTTTTTTATCATGCATGCCATATTTAGAAAAAATGGCATAATTTATTTGCCTAGAGAGATCAGAAAAAGGAAATAAATGTCATTTCAATGAAGGATTAAAATTTGCTTTAAAGATTTTAAGTTTGTTGCAAGATTCTCAAAATACCTTTCATTATACTATCAGGCATTCCATTAATCTTTTCGTTGCATATTCTTTCATTAACTACTTTACTCTTATACATAAGTTTTCTCAATGTTAAATGTAGGTAGCTGGAAGGTACTTAGACCTGACAAGAGTATCATACATACATGCTTCTTTTTAAATTCAATCTTGAAAGCTTATATTCAGTCATCAGACTTTGTATATTTTCCTCGCATTTTAAAATTATATATATTTGACATTTTGTGTTCAAATTCACTGTCTTAAGGATCTTCCAAGCCGTTTACAAAATTCTGGAAGTACGGCCTTAGATATCAGCCAAGATCCCTTGTTTGGAATGAAATGTTGCGTCACTCGTCTCTTACCTTATTAGTTTCCTCTATCACACTGTTGCAACCTGGTGTGACTTACTGTATCAAGCATATCAGCTAAGAAATTAAAACTTGCAAATTTTAGGCTGAGATATTAAAATCTACTGATTTAAAGCCCAAACCCAAATATTTTGACTGTTTGTGTACATTTCCAGCAAATAATTAGGCAGGTGAATGTCAAGGGTGATGTATCCCAGCAGTGCAGTCACTTAAGGACTGTGAAAATCTCCTGTAACATGTAATACTCAGTTTTGAATAAGTAACTCAAAATAACAATTTTTAACATAAAAATTATAATTTATTTATGAGGTATCATTAGTGAGAGCCACATTTATAAGATAGGCAGAACGAAGAGGTCCTAGCTTTTGGTTGCTTACTGCTTTAGTATTAGTGACATGAATGCTTATTTTCATAATTCTTTAATTTCAAAGGTTGCAAGCATAAATAAAGTACTGAAGATACACTTTTTTTATTCACAGTTTAAAATATTAATCAATTATCATTTGGCTTAAAAAGAAAATTCCAGGCTCTTCTGTATTTCGTAGGTATTCTGTTTCAGTCAAAACATTCCTTAAGCAGGTGTATGAATCTTCCTTTTTTATCATGTTGACTTCCTTCACAGTTATGGTTAACTCTGTTATTTTTAAGGAATATTGATGAGTGTTAATTTGTACTGAATGAACATTTCTACACTATTTCTCTCTATCACCCAAGAAAAAGTAATTTTTAAATGTTTAAACTTATATCTTGAAATGTGACTGTTTTACTCATGAATTGTCTTTTAAATTTGAACACAGAATAAGCCTTTTAAATATTGTTTTAAAATGCCTCTGTACTTCATGCAGCACTATGTAAGTTATGTCAGACATACTTTCATGACATGTCTTAGTTAAAAGGTATTCCAATACATGAGGCATCTGATTCAGGAATGAGGCTTGTATTTACCTGCTATAAACTCAGAAGGTTTACTGGCAATAGGTAGCAAGGTATTGGCAGCTGGAGCTGAGGGACACCTCAGGGAGGAGAGGCTGGGGCTGCCCCATGTCATGCAGAGACAGCCAGCTCCAGCCCGTTCCAGTGGACACTGCAGGGAACAGCTACACCTCTCGGACAAGCTGATGGCACCTTGAAGGAAACAAGCCTGAGGCAGGGAAGAAAACGCCAGACAGGCAGAAGCAGACAGAACAGAAAGGGTGAGAGGGAACACCCCAGTCACAGAAGGAGAAGGACGTGCTCCATGTGCCAGAGCAGGTATTCCCCTGCAGCCTGAGCTCAGGTGTGGTCTCCTACACATCAGTTAGTCCACCTTGAAGTGGATTCAAGAGTATTCACAGAGTAGTGAATTAAAACACAGAGAAAATAGGGGATAAATCACATAGAAAATAGAAAGAGAGTTTAATAACTTTTACAAAACTTGTAAGTTTAATAGTACTGGCACAGTGCTTGGCCAAAAAAATATACTGTCAACATCCTGCTTAAATGTGATATTTTATTCACCTCTCCCCATTTCTCTGTTGCTCCTCCCTGATCCAAATTTCTCCCTCCATTTCCCCACTTTTGGTTCTTCCTCTAAGCACCTCACTGTTGTTTTGCACATTTCCACACTCCTTTTAAAACATCCCCTACCAAATTTTGGATGATCCACCGGGCCCCTGATATATCCCATAAAAAGTTTATTCATTCCCACGAGTCCCGTGGTAATCCAGCTTCCCGCTTCCTATGGGTTAGACCGTTGTGTTTGAGCTTCTTCATGGTGACACTTGAGCGACTGTGGCAGTGGCTCAGCCATTGGTGGCATGGGAGCTCTTATCTTTGTTATGCTCCCTGTTATCTCCTGACTTGTTATGTGTATTTACTTATTACTTTTCCTATCTCCTGTTTCTGTTTATTAGTCAGTAAATTACTCACCCAGTACTCTCACTCAGACTAGATATCCTTACAACCCAGGGATTCACATACCCTTGGAGTTTCCTACATCTTTACAGAGCTGACACAATGACTTTAATCTTATCAAAATAAACCAGCTAGAACAAATAAAACATTAGCACATATAAAATAAATGTGAATGTAAAGCCCTGTAATAATGAACTAAGAAACTGATAAAATTCAAACTATATGGAGGCTGTTTCTAGCATCATAGAGTATTTTCCCCACTTATTTATTTTGGTTTTGATTTAATGTAATCAGATTCAGCATAGGCTTTTCACTTCAGTACAGAAAAAAAAGAGAAACTGAGTTTTAGTCAGTTTCTTGTGCCATGATTTTGATAGCAAAAGGAATTATAAGCTAATTATAAGCTTAACCAACGTTACATGTCAACCTTGAATAAAAATAATATTAGAATATTTTATCCATTAAAACAATAGAATGAGGAAGTAATAGACAAAATTATCTCCCAGAACAAAGAATTTCTTAACAGCTGTAGGTTTTTTCTCATGTGGTAAATACTAATATTAATGAAATTTAATAATTTGCATTTTTTAATACTTTGCATTGTATGAACAGAGACTTATATTTCATGACCTGCATGTTTGTTTTCTCTAACACAATATAAATCATGATAGAGGTAGTTTCATCTTTTATTTATTGGATAAAAACCTCACATATCTCATTATGTAGTTCACACACTGCATTAAACCTGCTTTCAGACCATGTGTGTTGAAGACATTAGAAGTTGTTTTGTCTATATAGCCCCAAATATATCTCCCTTCTACTTAACTGAATAATAGTGCTAATTCTGTGGGGAGAAAGTCTTACCTCACAGGAGAAGCAGTCAGAAGTTCTTGGATTTCTAATTAGCACACTTACACAATTTTGTCCTTGGTATGAAGTGATTGCAGCTACAATATTTACCAGCACTAGTATACTTCTGAGATTTAAAAAAGAAATAAAATGCCCAAGTACTGGCAAAGAATAATAGTGGTAGAGGTTTTATTAACACAGAAAGGAGAGCTGGGAGCAGACACTATGCTTTGTTGTTGTGTCCCCCAAAAGAACATATTGCAACTACAGCCAGAGGAAACTTCATGATGAAAACAAAACTCTGTCACAATTTACACTCCTATTCATCTTCCCTCACTATTTCTGTGACAGCAGACCCAAACTCTTGCCAACAAATACAGTCTCCAATGTTTTGAGTTTTCTAGCATCGAGTTTGCAATGCCACTTAAATCTCTGTATCTGATTCGATTTATGTGCAATCCATTTCTATGAGCTCACAGCTGAATGCATGTGCTCAGTGCCCACCTCCACCCAGACTCACAAATATGTGTTGTTAAAGCTGTGCTACATATTCCACACTCAGGAGACCATCCTCATTTCAAACTGAAGAGAGGGAAAAAGATGAAGGTGTGGAGACCAGATAAAGGACTGAAGTGAACATACTCTGAGACAAGGTTAAATGCATTGTTTCTAATCTACCTATAAAATCAAAACTTTGAGATAAATTAGGAAATGTTAGAGATTCCACCAGGATACACCTCTAAATAGAAAACTCAAACATATGGTCTTCCTAGCTTCTGGGTATTTAAATTTATTGCAGTGTGCCAACATACACAGTATTCAGTTCCCCACAATTGTGAAACAGATCATTAACTGTTCTAAATTGTCATATCTCTTGGGATCCAGGGTGATATGTGAAATCACAACATAGCTATAGATGTATTAAAAAATGATAAAAACTATAAAATTATTTAAAAAGACTAATTTAGGAAGATTGATTAACAAAATGTATTTACACCATGTGGGCGGGTAAAGATAAAAAGCTGGAAAAAATGCTTTGGTTAGAAAAAAGTAAGAATTGCTTTCCAGATCAGTATTAATGAAAGAAAGGTAAGTCAGTGCCTNTCCCCTGTACGGGGGTTAAACCTTCATGCTCTGTTCCCAGGTTGGCAGGCCAGGGAAAAGGAGCACTCAGGGCAGCCAGAGGGATGTCCTGGGTTCCGACAAGTGCCAAAGCATAATTTTCCATTACTGTTCATGCCCAAAGTCTCTTTTCAGGGGCCATTCACTAAACAAAATTAATGTAGATATAAAATATTGGCACCATTCCTGAATTTTAACCCAAAATAAACAAGCAAGTAGAAATTAATAATGAACCTGTAAAACAATTGTATTAGGGCATTATCTTCTCTGTCTTTCCCATTAACAGCAGATTTTGCATTGCTAAAAACTCTTAGAGAAATAAACAACTCTACTGGGAATCCAAGAATAAAGCTGATCAGAAATTTTCTGTGGATTTTTTAGTTTTTCTTGTTATTATTTGAATCATAAATCTTAAAACATTTTAGACTTGATTAATTTTAAGCAACCCCACAGCAGAATTCCAGATGAAACTTAAGCAAACCTGGGTAAGAATGTTCTTAGGAAGTACAAAAGATTTTACAGTCAATGAGATTGTTTTATTTTTTTTTTTTCACAGAACAAATTATTCTGTGCTTTGCTTCTACTTCTGACATTCATAATCAAAGTTAGGCTTAGTATTCCTCAGACAAGGTTTAGTTTTTCCTAAACCTAGAAAAGCATATGTGTCTTTAGAACTAAGGAAGGGTGGACACACTGCACAGAGTCTGTCCTGATCTAGAGATCCCTTTGTGGATCATTGACCATGCTAACTGCACGTGGGAATTAACAAACCAATCCTGCCAAAAACCTGGAGGTTTTGTTTTCACTCACCACTGGGAAACTCCCAATGCAAATAATATTTTTTCATCACCTATCACCAGATTAGTCAGTAGATGAGATAGCTGAGTAGTGTGAACACTATCTTGCTATCTATTCCTCTGTTATTATACAGAAAACAATCTGCTGGTATCTGCTTGAAGAAATAAAGTGGTGGCAACAACACATAAAAGAATCTTAAGAATATCTCTTTTTTTTTTTGCTACAAGTAACAAAATACTGGAAATATGAGGCGAAAAAAGTGAGAACAATATAAATTGCTACAGAAAAGACAATAATCTTGATTTAGTCACCAACATGAATGAAACACACAAGATCACCAACAGGAGCCTGCTAACTGTCAGAGCTGATGCAGCTTGGAATAAGGGGAAAAAGTAATAAGAAGCTCATCTAATAGGGTAGCCAGTCAAGAAAAATCCCTCTCACTTTCTGTGAAAACATGACAGTGCAATAGTCCCTGATGAAAACTTATGAAAACATGAAAATAAGTTCATTGTTTTGGCATGAGTATCGAAACAGAAGTATCTCATGAGGTAGATACCATGTTTCAATTGTTAGCTTTGTACATCTACTCTAATGAAAAACACTAGGTAAAATTTGTTTAAAGTTGTCTTTTCCTATTAGTTAGTGAAATTAAAGCTTTTCTTTGGTGGAAAAGGATAAATAGAGAAAGGGAAGCAAATAGACCCTGCACTAAATGAAGAGGGTCCAGTTCTTGGGTATTCTTTTATTCTACTCAAAACCAAATTTCACTCTCAAAATAGTGACTAATGTTCAGAGAACAGAGACTATAATATTATTATTATGCTTTAGTTTATACTTGTAGTGTTAATATTGCCTCTTAAATTCTTTGAAGCCTACAAAGTTATTTCTTCAGGTATAAAGGATATATAGCAGATAGAACTAGCAATGAAATGCAAGCTAAAAGAAATTTTGTTAAAACAATTCAATGTTTCTCAGAAAGAAAAAAGAATTGTGGTGTGAAAAAACCCTACAGAATACAGTTTCCTCAATAAATGCTTCAAGAATAACAAAGAAAAATATGAAATTTTGTGGGATACTGCATACTAGTTTTGAGGTTTGAAAAAATTCTGCTTCCAAGTACTTAATACTTTAAAGGTGTGAGTGTAGTGGCAGTTATGCTTGTAGCCCAGGCTAAATATCATCAATAATGTGACAGAAGCATTGTGCTTATTACACATATTATAAAACATGGATATAGTTTATTTGAATAGCACATTTTGCCACTATCATTGATAATTATAATAAAAAATAAAATATATCATTTCTAATAGAATAAAGGCTTAAATATATAATTTATAAAACCCCCTTTTTTTTCTATTGGTACCAATAAGCATATGAAAAAAAAAATTCTTTGGTTATTCTGTCTCCTGGTAAACAAATGAGATTTTGACAATGACTTGAAAGCACATAAAATTACACCTCTACTCTTCATTACATAGTTTAAAACAAAAATGAGTTTGAAACAAAGCAAGTTACTAAACAGAATCAGGTATAGGAAAGCTACTGTTCAGAATAAAAATATCTCAGCAGACAAATATTTATATACTAGTTTGCCATCAAATATTTAGTTTTTTGACCTCGACTGACAGTTTGTAATGCATTCATTTATATCTGAAAAAGAACTTTTCCAGGGTGTCACCTCACAGTTTGTATATACTATATTATGCTGACAGATTACAAATGATATTCATGACAATTGCTGCTATTGGTGTGGGTAAATCATTGATTTTTCACAGAAGCCATATTCATTCTTAAACGTCTCCTTTGTTTTATTTTCTTATTATGCATGAGCTTACTTGGGACTTAACTTTTCTTAGTTTAAAAATGGACATCATTAAATAAAAGTACCAGGTATTCTGTCATCAACCATGTTTCAACATTACATTATGAAACATGGATTTGGGTATGAGAGATGCAAAGCTTACAAAGGATGTATAGTCAGGAGATTTTGGATCATGATTAAATGACTTAGTGAAATCTAGTTTGTAACACACCTGCCTAATCTATCATATATAATTATGGAACAGCAATATAATTTCAAAATACTGAATCAGTGAAAACCTGTATATTTAACATAATTAGAGTAAACTGGAATCAGGCCCTACATACTTCTGGTAAAAATGTCAGGGAGGACAGAGCAAGTCTTGACAGATCTTTCACAATAATTTTGCCTGAACAACTGAGTCCTAAAGTATGTTGTGATTAGCCTAGAAGTGAGTATCACCCTGGAAATGATAACCCAGGAGAAAATCTGCCATGTGAATTGTAGGATAATTCTGCAAAACATATTAGCATTGCAAACATCACCATTTCAATGTTTTTCAGCAGAAGTTTTATCTACTAATTATTCTGCTTTTCTGAGTTTTGCTTTCATATATATTTTTTTCCTTTATAACCTTCTTCCAAAGCTCTTGGAAACATCTAAGAAATTAATGCAAAATCATTCCAATCTGTGTTAGGTAAAATATGAATATTGATGAGCTAGCTATATAGAAATTCTGCTGCTGAGAACACCTTGCCCTGATTACTACACTGATGTTACATTGTTTGTTTATTTTTATTTTAATGGTTAATGTTTTAAGGGGTATGTAATAAAGAAGAGACTTTGAAAAGTTATGAAGAATACAAGTTAATGTAAACCATATAACCAGATATTTATAAGAAATTTTACTACAAGATGTGAAACTAGAATTTTTTGACTTGTTCAACAGGTATGTATCAGTAGAATATCTCAGAACCAGAAAAAAATGGATACTTCACAGACAATGACACAAAATCATCAAAATTTTCATTTAGATACTTTATGATTTTTATCTCTGTTATAAAAGAATATAACTCTGTGGGTTTCTTTTTCTAGAACTTTCACTATACACTAGACTGCCAACAATCAGGAAATTGATAACTAATAGTCTAATACAACAGCTTATCTTAGCCCAGCTGAACAATAAACTTTCCTTCTACACGTCCCAAAATTTATAGCATCAACCTTCACTCATAAGAGAACCAGAAAGAAAATCCATCTGAATATGAAAAATATCCACCCAGATGTTATCTAATTAAAACGATACTTAAAACATGAACTCATTATTTGATGTTCACCATGTCCTGAGAATGCTAATATATAGAAGTGCTTAAAATAGGCTGTTTATTACACAACAATTTTGATGTTCTTGTTTATGCAATAAACAATTTTTCTTTGTGCACAAGGTAACTGCCATTCCATAAATCAAAAAGTTTCCTCCTAGTGCTATCAGATGTTATCTTTTTTAATGGTTTATTAATATAAAAAAAATAGTTTGATATTCAAGCACTCTGTTCTGAACAGGTGTGGTGGTTTGATATTGGCTGGATGCCATTGCCTGTCTAATCTACTCTATCACTATGCTCCTCAGCTGGACAAGGAAATACGACAGGGTCATGGGTTAAGGACAGAGAGAAATAACTCATTGGTTATCAACATGGGCAAAACACACTCAGCTTGGGGAAATAATGTGAGTTTATTACCAATCAAATCAGAGTAGAGGAATGAGAAATAAAATCAAATCTTGGAGCACCTTCCATCCACTCTTCCCTTCTGGGCTTAACTTAATTCTCTTCCTCCTGTCTTCAGCAGTGCAGGGGTATGGGGAATGCTGGTTTTGGCTAGTTCATCACATGCTGCCACTTGCTTCTCCTGGTGAGGACTCTGGAATCCTCAAACCCTTCTCCTGCTCCAGTAAGGGTTCCCTCCCACAGGAGACAATCCTTCAAGAACTACTCCAGTGTGTTATCCCCATAGGCTGCAGCTCTTGGTGCATTGCTCTAGCATAGATGCCTCCCACTAGGTCCCTCAGGAACCGACGAGTGTGGGTCCCCCAGGAGATCACAAGTGCTGCCAGGAAACCTGCTCCACCAGGCCAGAGGTCCTGCTCCAGTGCAGGCTTCCCACTGGGTCAGAACTACCTTCAGGCATTTCACTGCCTTGGCGTTGTGTCCTCCAGGGGCTGCACGGTGGAACTGCTCCACAGTGGAACTCCATGGGCTCCACGGGCTGCAGGGACACTACTTCCTCACCGTGGGCTGCAGGGCAATCTCAGCTCCAGCACCTGGAGCACCTCTTGCCCCTCCTTCTTCACTGACTTCTTCAGAGACGTTTCTCCCACATATTCTCACTCCTCTCTCCAGTAGCTCTTTTGTAACAGTTTTTTTACTTTAAGCCTGTTATTGTCCAGACACTATCACCATTGCTGATGGATTGGCCTTGACCAGTGGTGGGTCCATCTTGGAGCTGGGTGAGAATGGCTCTGTTGGACATGGGGGAAGCTACTCCTGTAGCCTCTACACTATCAAATTCTTGTCATACCAAAACAGTATCATGGGAAATCTCTCGTATTTGTCTGCCTGTCTGAGCCATATTTTCTATAAATTTAGCTACATAACACAAGTGCCTCCTAAACAATTACAGACAAATTTGATTCAATCACCTCATATTTTGTAAAACCTAGTAATCTCTTTTACATCCTTCCAAAGTCATATACACATCTAAGAGCAATTTTTAACATATTAAATATTAACTATTATTGCAGAGAAAAGGTTTGAAACTGTGAATATGAATGTGAATGGTTAATATATTAGAAATATTGAGGATTTTCAAATAGCTGTATGTATATGACTGACCTATTTAGCAGCATTACAGTATTATATCTTTAATACTCATCTGTAGTAGAACAGAGATATTGGCAGCCTGACAATTCACTCTGCATAATGTGTCAGGTAACTTTCTAGTTACACCTTCCTTGACAAAAAGGATATTTGCTAGGTCATGCTACCATTTGTTTCACATTCATTTTCAGACATCCTAACCATCAAGACCCATCATTCCATCTTATGATGGTGTTTAAAAGTGTGTGAGGAGCTTTAATGTTCCCCAGATTCATTTAGCTCTGTAACAACCTAACAAATTAGTATGGGATCATTCATTAGCTTGACAGAATCCAAGACTGAAAGCGTAGATAAGAGGATAAGTGAGCTGGGGTTGTTTAGGCTGGAGAAAGGAGGTTCAGGGAAGATCTTATCAGTCTCTACAACTACCAGAAAGAAGACCGTTGGCAAGTGGGAGTCAGATTCTTTTCCCAGGCAACCAGTGACAGGACAAGAGGAAATGGCTTGAAGCTTCACCAGGAGAAATTCAGGCTGGACATCAGGAAGAATTTCTTCATTGAATGGGTGGCTAAGCATTGGAACAGGCTGACCAGAGAAGTGGTGTAATTACCATTCCTGAAAGTATGCAAGGAAGTATTCATGTAATGACTGGACCTGGCGCTTGATGGACCTTGACCTCAATGACCTTGGAGGTCCTTTCCAACCTTAATGATTCTCTAACTCTTTGATTTTACAAAGAATTTTTTTTCTTCTATCTCTTCTTCTCCTTCAATTCAATCTGATAATATCAGGATACAAGACCAAAACTGTTAATATTTTTTATTACTGCTATTACATCTGTGGTGTCAGGTACCTGATAATAGTCTTGATCTGACATAGAATAAAATGACATAACCTCTGCTGATATAAACTAATATTTCCTCAATTACTTCAACAGAGTTATGATTATTTAAAAGAGCTGAGATATCTCCTTATTATTTTAGCAGGTCAGCTATGATAATATTATCTCTGAAATCAGTCATTAAATATGGTAAGGCATATGATGCTTTCAGACTCCATGATCATTCTTTGCTGTTACTTATGAAAGCTTTTCAGCTTTTACTTTATTATTATTACTATTTTATTTTATTATTTGTGAACCACATGACACCACAGAATTAAGTTTTAGCAGGTATCTCCTCCTTTACTGGGAACATTGACAGACAAAATCTACTTGTGCCCCCTTTAGCCCTGTTTTTTGTGGTCTCTACCAGAATGTCCAATAATGCCACAATTAGTTCCTTTTTTGTTTTCTACTTTGTTTCCTAACACCTTAAACCAGGTTCTCCAGCTCCTAATGACTTTTTTTTTTTTTTTGGCACATAAGTTAATAATCTTTGTCATCTTTTAACATCATCAATCATACATTTAATGCAAGAATATATTGTTTCAGACCCTAATCTCTGGCTGAGTGAATAACAGAGTGGCCTGAGATAACCTTGTAAGATCAGAGTTACCTAGTATCCAGTCTGTACTCTATTGCACTACAGAAATTATTTCATATTCACACTTACAGCACCCAAATTTACTCAGCTTTGGTTATCCTACTATCACTATATTTTCAGGCTTGTTCTCTCATTCTGTGCTCATACTTGAATTCTTGCCTCACACTGCTGCTAATTATTATGAAACCTAACAATGTGTAGGAATTTTTGAAAAGTTTCTGCTGTGTAAATCTGAAAGAAGTAAATTATACAAATCAATTTGCAGCTTAGTTAAATTTTTAAATTTTGTCCTTAAATTTACATGGATAAGTTTGTAAGTCTTATAATATTTTAAATTAATAGAAAATGCTCTGGTTTAGAATATACAAGCAGTGAAAAATGCTTTTCATTGCTTTTATTTGCTATATAATATCCTGGTTTTATGTAGCAAAATGCAGCAATCTGAAAGAAGTGTTCAGTGATGTCTTATTCAAGACATTAATTTGTGCCCAAATAATCCTTTGAAATACTTTTCAAGTTATTTTTGTCTTTCTGAAGTCTGTAGTATTGAAACTTCCTTAGTGTAGAAGATCACTAACATTACATTAAAATATAAATTTATAAAATACATAGGTACAACTTCCACATCTATATTTCAAGCAAATATCTCAACATTCCTAGTGTATATAATACACTAAAACTAATTTTTATATATACATGTGTGTGTTGTGTGTACACACATATACATATTGATTACAGGCCTTTTGCTCCACTTCTGTGAACAGGTCAAGTGCAGTTAGGCAAAGAATTTCTGAACAGTGCTACCAGTTAAATCATATTGACTGCAATTACTGATACTCCCAGCAACTTTCTATTGTCACAGAGTTTGTTCTAGTGAGCCTTGGGGAGAGACCATTGTAGCATGTTTTGTGAACAAACAACACTATTTGACATATGAGAGGTTTGGAAACTAATCACCAAATGACAAGTTTTCCATGCCAAAACTTTGGAATCAGTCAGGCTCTAGCAGATTTCCCTCTGGGCTGCAACAATCCATTTCTTCTGTCTCACAATTCCCATGACCTAATTACTGAGAATATTACAAACTTGCTGCCAGGCAACTCTGAACACTGCTTTCTGTCTTAAACAATAACAAATATATAGTCCTTAGCAGAGCTGTATGAAGAGAGGAATGAGAAGGTCACAAAATGGAGGGAAATATATTCAAAAAACATAGTTTGTACTGCTACAAGAAATAATTTTTTTCAAGTCAAAGGTGGAGTAGGTGGCAGGTAAAGCCTGAAGGATCTCAGTTTGAGAATGGGATCTGGGCACCAGTTGCCTTTCCTCAAGAGAAGAAAAAAGGAGCTTTATCATTTTCATTGTTAGAACTGAAATATCAGTCAATATTCTGTATAATTGTGTTTCAAATTCTTTCATGAAATTCAATGAAGAAGCATGATAAAGAGAAAAACCCACACTGAGAAAATAAAGTAAATAATTCCAGAATTAGATTGTTTTTACCTGAAAACAGAAAGCATGTAAAGCTACTTATGTTTAAATCATATTGCAGAAATAAATAGAATTACAATTTACGGGGTAACATATTTGTAGAAAGGACTTGAAAGAACTAGAATTTAAATGTAAACCTAACACAGCTGGATTCCAATTTCTTAAAATTACACATGCATTCCATATTTTGGGTTAGCAAATTGTCAAGTATGTGACATAAATTGCCAGAAAATACTTTTATCCTTCATGGACATGAAATCCTTGGGCACTTATGCTACATGAGATCCTTACTGTTATTTGGTGAAACACAATTTTGTTGAGTAGGCAGAATGAATTTAACACAAATTATCAGGTGATGTAAATTTTCAAGGTGCTCCATAAAAGAGTCACAGGATTTACCTAGAGTAATTCTGTACCTGCAGTAGTGCAGTCCCATTAAGGAACTTCTTTGTAAGGTACATGTTTAAGGCACTATTACACTGTGATGGATAAATACTGCCAGGGGCACAGGCTTGAAAATTAGTCAATGCTTTTGGATGTTACATGATGGTTTCTCTTCTATCCTAATATGTTGGAACAAAATCACTTTTGAAACTTCGCATTTGAAAAGCAGGGAAAAAGAAGACAAAGAAAAAGACAAAAAACCAACCTCTGGAACTTGCCATCATTTGCTTGTAAAATTATATATTAATGATGTCACAGATGCATGTACACAGTCAAGCAGTGAGAGGAATTTATTGACCATTGCTACCTATCTATTTACAAAATGAATTCCAGCCATCACTTCCTTAATGTGATACACAATGAGGCACGAAAGAGAAGTTATGCATCTCAAGAGCCACCACATTTAATGAAATCTCTATGAATGTGTATGATATTCATATTGTCCTTAATTTCTTCACATTTTTTTTTCTCACACTTGCATAAAAATAATCCAGTCCAGTTCCTGTAACATTCAACAGTTATAGCACTTCTGAAGTCCTTAACCTTGATTTGCCCTGCAACAGGACTTAACAACTGGAACATACATGATTTTTCTTACTGAATATTAGTAATAAATTTCAAATATATGATATTTTTCATCAGTGGCGCTCTACAGGACTACCACCACAATACTTTACCTAATTCTGTCCATTCCAATGATTCCATTTCTCCATATTAGTTAGTTCTAGCCTCCACTCTTATTCCCAAAATCCTGACCTTTTTTTTAATTTCTAAAATTTTTTTACTAAATTGCATCATCTTCCTGTTTTGCAGTCATTTTTTCTTCTTTTGTGTACCCATGCCCCTGTAGCACTAATTCTTCACTCTGTTCACTATTTCTAATGTCCTAAGTTCATTTTATCCCCTTTCATCCTAGTCTATCAATGACCTTATCATTGTGACAGCTTTGACCTTAATGTGACAACTTCTTGGTTGTCCAGACTTATATGGTTTTTTTCTTTGATCGGTATGTTTTTTTGTGGATTTCCATAATTTCTTTTTTCCTTTTGTGAACTCTCCCTGTTTCATATATCATTTATGTTACCATCTTTGTCTTGTCTCAGATTTTTCATATCATATCCTTCCTAGTAAAAAAAAATATTTTGGATACATGAGGGCAACAGCTGCTTGTGAAATTCTTGGAATAGATCTTATTTCTGGAGGAGACATTTCATCTGATTGTATCTTCTACCTGGAGTTTTCCTTCTGAAGAAAATTTCAGATGGCCCACAGAGACAGGATGATTAGTATACCAGTAGTGATTCTAATTTAGGAGATTATAGGACTGTAAATGCTTTACCTAAATTTAAAATGTGTTGATCTGGTTTTCAAAAGCCAAGTGTTAAATGTCACCTGATAAGGAACTAGAAAGTGTTTATGATGTTTTTTAGAATCCCTTTATTCTTACATGGTCGAGTTTCAGCCAAATAACTAGATATGATTATAAATGTGGCAAGTAATATAGAAAAATATGATGGCTATACTAGTTTAGCTCAAAGGTGCATCTAATCCAACCTTTTCCCTGATAATAGCCAAAAGCAGACACAAAGAAGAAAGCAAAAGACTATAAAAATATGTAGCGATATTACCCGTAGATACTTTCTTAGTCTCACTGGATCATAGATTTCTGAGCTGGAAATGCTGCATGCATATTTAAACACTTTCTCTTATCCATCACCATCTGAAGCTAAAAACTTTAATCTACACACGATTCTTAATACAAGTTCTATTATTCAACATGTTCTACAATGAATGGCTGCTTTTTACTTGTTTTTGTATGCATGTGAATTATAGAGAGGAATATACTGATATCAAAAGCAGTGATTTTTCTGGCGTTGCTTATAGAAATGAGTACCCTCTTGTATTCAGGTAGGTTTGGATCCAATATCTGGCTTTAAAGATTTGCCATTATTGTTTCAATACAGTGAAAAAATAGGTCCTAAACAGAATCACAAATACTGAGAAAGGTTTTATGGAGCCTTTATGGGTCGCAACATATTTATTAAAAGTAAATATTGAAAAATTCAAAAGATCAGACAAATACCCTTCATAGATGGTATCAATGATAAACAATGTTAATGATTCATACAAGCCCTAGATATAGCACAGAAATACTTCAAGACAAGTGGAATTTCCCCATTTCAAATCTATCATAGACATATTACTGCATAATTAATCTTTATTTAACAAAGTTAATAATTCATTTATTTTCTTCCATTGTGGTCCTGTTTTCAACAAGAACAAACACTTCAAAAAAAGGAACATTGTCAACATGTGCTTCTTACTGTGTAAGTTGTTACATTCACATTTATAGGTTTTGACTTTAGGTGGTGTCATGGTACTAAGACATGTCCCAGAAGTATTAAAAACTATTACCTTGCTAGCTTCCCAGAAGGTAAATGACAGGTTAAATGATTATATCTAGAATTAGAAAGTATGAGCGAGACTGCTAACTTTTAAATGTATCTTTTTACTTAAAAAGTAGCATACAAACTCAGTATTGCCATTAGCAATAAGAGTTTTTACTAACTTTGCAGACCCTCAGGCTGGGCTGTGAGGCTTACCATTTCTGGAATCAATCTTGACTTGCTTGGAGCTTTGATTTAATCAGTTAAACTGAAAGAGCAATTATCTTGACCAAGTGGCTATTAATTAATTTTTGTTTACTTTGGCTTTACATGGGCCTGTGCTACAACTTTGTTAATAAATTCTACATAGATAGAAACATCACTTAGTTATTCTGTGGAGAATGTGTGATCCATGGCCCTATAATAATCATGAGGCATCTAAGAGTACAGGACTGGGGTGAGAGCAGAGGCCTTTAGAGTGTGTGCACAATATCATATTAGACTTGTTAAGTATATCAACAGCTCCCCTGTTAATAATACAAACTTAGAAGCTGAGCAAAACACATGTTAGTGGTAACAGAAAGAAGCAAGTGTATCCAATATATGCACTGGACACCATCTGCCAGAGTCATACGTACCACAGAGTTACAGAAGAGTAAAGAGGGAGCAAAGGATAAAGTCTGTTAGAAAATAAACAAAAATGGTCCCAAGTAGACCCAAGAGTGAGGACAAAAACTGGTACTTTCAAGAATGTGTTTTTCCTGACAAAGAGAAGGAAGACAATGTCTTAATTAGCATCCTGGGAGAATGTCAACAATTTATCTCGACACCTCAGAACCCATGCTAAAAGAATTGGCTTGGGGTCTCTGAGAATATTGAGGTGGCCATGAAAGCATCCTTCCTCTGGTGGAATTGGCTGCTGAGGCTCATGGCCAAATCAAAGATGATGCAGTGGTGTCTTTGAAAGAACAGTCTAGCAGAGGAGGCAGTGGAGGCTCCCAGACAACCAGCAGGGAGAGCAGGCTGGTCTTCTGTCCATGGCAACAGCTTTCATTTGAGACTAGTCCTGGGCCCTTAACAGTGTGACTGGGCCACTCATCTCCTTTATCCAGACAGAGACCTTGAGATATGGGATAAAGTCCTGGCCTGACCTCATCCCACCCTGGCACCAACAACCTGGCACAGTAACTGGGCCGTATTTGATGATGGTCATTGTCTCTGAACCTGGAAAATGAGGAACAAGTTTAGCTTTCATAAGGTTTGGTGGTTTTTGTTCTGGTCTTTTTTTTTTTTTTTTTT
>VWYP01031768.1:222261-234195 GCA_013400435.1 Pycnonotus jocosus
CTTAAGATATAACAGCTGCTAACTGTAGCTTTGCTAATGAGATTTCTTTTGTACTAATTAGAAAATTTGCACTGTATGTGTACCAATGTAAATGAATTAACAGTAATAGCCATTTATGTCTTGTTCACACTATTAAATTGATGGATTTTTTTTTTTTTCACTTATAGAGTATTTTCTCTTTCTGCCTAGAACTGTCTGAGAATTACCAGATTCCTATCTCATTCAAGCACCAGCTGTTCAGAGGTTTTCAGGGTTAACACTTGTGGACATGAGACTGCTTCTTATCAGGTGTCTCTGATATTGACAAAACATATTTACATTGTAATACAATAATAGCATCTCAGACTTTTAAGTAAACCTAGTTCCACCTGATTTGCCTAAGCCACACTCTTCTACTGTCTTATTCCTGATTTTTTCATGTCTAAAGCAAAAAACTTGAGTATTCATTTAAAAAGAAAGTAATATCCCAAGTTACTTTTTGTTTTTCCCTTTAGCTACAAAGAAGATCATGATTTAGAGGCTGCATATTAGCTTTGCCAATTCTTACTCTTTGCAACTTTATAAGTGGTGTCTTTCAGAATACTTCTGGAAAAACTCTCACACAAGAATTATTTGCCATGATTTCTAAATCTCAAAATAATGCTCATTTTTGCCAGATTTCTCCTATTACTACACACATTGCTTGGCTGAATTACTGTACCTTGATTATGTACTCATAAAAGCTTCAATAAAACAAAGGTATATTTAACCATTCATAATACAATTTTGAATAATACAGATAAAATAATCATGTCATTTGTTACTGCATGACACACTTCCCTCTCATGGTCTTGTTGTTAGCAGTCATACTGAAATATACACACGGACACAGGTAATCCTTAGGTATGAATTTTCAGGTGATTTTAAGAAAAATGTATGGTAAGAAAGAAACTCAGCTGAAATGACAATTTTCATCTATAGCGATCTCTTTAAATACACACTTTGACTTTATCAGTTGCACACTGGTTGTTGTTTTGCCTTAGCTGATATGAAGAATTCTTAGTTCTCTTACTTAGTCACTTGGCCCTCTTACTCAAGTGGATCCCATTTCATTCAATCAATCCTCAATCCCCAAGATATGTATGCATCACAGTAATAAAAAGAATTACATTTATTTTTAATTTCAGAAGGGCTTTAAAATTGCAGAACTTGTATCTAGAAATAAGTTATTAAATACTTAAAATTTAAAGCATGTAATTGTTTTTTAATCATTTCACTGTGTTTTTTTTCATTTTAATAGAAATGCAAGGGGAAATTCTTTGTTGTTGTTGTTCAGAGGACACCCCTCTAAAAATACAGTTTTCCTTGCTAAAAGTGTGTAGGGAAAGCACAACCAAGATATTCATTATGAGTACATCTCCCCCTGCTGCAAATCAAACTGTAAGATCATTTTTTCTATAGATGCCAGTTAAACTTAATGAACTGCATAAATTAATAAGGAAATGTAGTAGTGAAATTAACTAGCATCACACATTTAGAAATATATTGCTTCAATTGCAAACTAAATATATTTTTCCTGTTCTTTCCTTTATTGTGAATAAATGTATTTATAAATAAATATTTTATAACAAAAGAATTTCCAGTCTACTTATTAAAAATATTATTGCATGGTTTTGCACAAAACACTGTCTTATCTTTCCAGTTCCCTGCCAAATACGAATAGAGAAAACAGGGAGAGGAAAATACAAAAGCAAACTTCCTGCAACTCCTGTTCCAACCTTTCCTGGGTGGGCAATGGATTTTCATACAGAACATTCCGAGAAGAAACTGTATAGGGTAAGAGATATACAGCAAATCCCCAGTATTTCACTTGTGCTACTTTGGCCTCCATTTATTTGTAGCATGAAAAATGACTTTTTTTCCCATGTTACCAAAATGTATGAATATGCAAAGGTAGGCTATGAAGTCATATCTATATAGAGAAATCATTGCCATTTGAGTTCAATAATTTTTGATTTATGTCATCAGATATTTTTATTAATGTCAGCATTGATAATCTCTCCTTTTGGGCTATTCTCCCAGCTCTAATTCCAGCTCTGAATTATCTACCCAACTGTAATGTTAACTGAGAGATCATTTTGTATAGTATTTGGTGTCTACGAGCTCTAAGATGGGTCATAAGAGCAGTGTCTAAAGACACTATTTAAAATCCATTCAGCACGGTGGTGTAGAGCAAAGGGAAAAGGTAACACCTTTTCCAAGAGCTTGAATGGCTGGACACCTGAGAGGGATGTCAGCTCACTCTGAAATAGTTGCTGGATTATTACTTTGCTACTTGAAACTCTTACAGATACATGGGCTCTCATGGGTTTAACAACTTTGTACAATCTAGCTGATGCTAACCCAAGTTATCTGCTGCAAAGTCTCCTGTGCTTGTGTAATCTGCATAAAACATCCATTGGTTTATTTTGATTATGAAGAGGAAAAACAAACAAGAAGAAACCAGAAAAGACTGTTTAAACCAATATCTTTTCTCCTTTTCTCAGCACCAACATTTCATGAGGACATACTTCCTCAGAAAGATCATTGTTGTCACGTATTTTCTTGGTGGTGTGTGTACTATGGCAAATCAATGAAAGCACTAGAAGCATTGTGTTGCATGTTATGTATGCAACAAATAAATATAAGCTACAGAAACTGGAAATCTCTTGTAGCGCTGGGTCTACTTTTAGTATAAACTCCATATATGTATATAACACATAAACATACAATGTATATATATATATATAGCTATTTATCTACTAAAGTCATTATGAATTTTCTCTAAACACGTTCTCATACTTAGCAGTGGAATTTGGGTGGGACTACTTCACTACACAGAATGAAAAAATGTGAAGGCCTTGATTGTTTAAGGGCTCTATGCTAGAAAAGGGCTCTAAAACTACACAGAACTTTACTCACAATGTTAAATATCATATGATGAAATGTTTGTATTTAGCACAAAGCATTGGCTGAACTCTAGAGTCTGCAACAGAGATCTTCGGGTAAAAACAAAGAGGCACATAAAAGAAAGATGGTCTTGTCTTGCATTCATGTTGTATAATCTGGGAAAAAAATCTGGAAAAACCAATTAAAATCTAGCACCCTTTGGCTTGGAAAAAGGACACAAAAAGACTTCAGCTAAAGTTTTCCCAATTGTATAAGGAGAGTTTCCATATCTCCATTTCTGTGGTCCAGGAGATCGAAGGAGATTTAGAGCTCCCAAGTAAACTTAAGACTTTTAGATATAATTGCAGTGGAAATTATATTCTCTCACTATTTACTTTTCTTGTAGAAGGATTTAGAAGCTTATGTAGAGGTGAGTTACACTGATTGTTACTATCCAAGTGGAAAGTGGAAGCCTGAATTAAAAAATAAATATAAATATAGATGGGTATGCCAAATGAAAAATTTATTACATCGATGATACATGTTAGCAGATTAGTCAGAGAGAATAAAGAGGGAACCTAAGAGCTTGAAGAACATGCGTAATGGAACTAGAAAGATAATTCAGTGTTTTCTCTACTATCAGTAACCGCTAATTCACAAAACCTTTAAAAATAATTATTAAGTTACATATTTGAGACATTTTTAGTTTATGGTTGTATGTATATGTTACTGAAATGTGAAGAACTTCTCTGATATGACACAGATTACAGGATACTGCTTTATATCACCATGTATTTTTTGTTCAATTTTGAGTCTTTACCCTCTTTGCACAACAAAATTAAGAGACCACAACCTTTTGATTACCCTGAATATTTACAGCTTCTGGCAAGATGTATCTTTACCTATTTAATTAAGACTATTTAATTATTTAATTACTTTCAGCTGGAAATATTTTCAAGAAAAAAATATGAAGCTGTGAATAGACAGATAAAATTTCATTATCTCATGAAATACAGAAGAAATGCTTTTCTTTCAGGGTTTTCTAGTCTGAAATACTAGTCCTTGGATTTTTTACCTGTCAAATATTAAAAAAGTGTTTTGGTTTGCCTCTTATTGCAAGTTCAGGCAATGACCATAGTAAGTATTGGTTTGTTTTTGCCAATGTTTACAAATAGTGCAGCATGTACTTTTCTTTACACAGGAAAATACAAATAAATGCAATTTTTAATCACATAATTGTGCTGTCATTTGCTTCTCTGTACTTATATAATGATTACATCATTATTCATGTCATGGTCTTAGGTTCAGAAGGAAGAAAATAAGCATGAAAATAATCACAGAAATGTGTTCTGATTTGTTGTTTTTAGGAAGACTACATTTTGTTTTATTTGGTCATGTGTAACAAATATGTAGTTGGAAAGACTTACTGATTATGTTGAATTTACAGTGAATGTGTTCACCTCCAACTCTCCTAATGAGCAAGAAACTTGACTTTTTACTGCACTCCAGAGTTTGGCCAGTACTACCTAACTAGGGAAAAAAAATTTGCTATACTTCAGCAAAAGTTTTCCACAATGCAAAGTAAGAGTCATTACCTACTGTTGTATTAGTGGATGACCTTTTGGAATGTTCAGAATTTATAGTGTATTCTCCAAAATAACATATTTTTATAATTTTCTTTCATTGTAAAAACTCTGTTGTTTTAATAGTCTCGATGAAATCTTGAAGCAAGACAGCAAAGTAAAAGTAAATATCCTTCCTGAAGTTTAAAGGCTAAAGATCTGGAAAAAAAAAAAAAAAAAAAAAAAAAAACCACCCAAAAAATCCTTTTTTACNAAAAAAAAAAAAAAAAAAAAAAAAAAATCCATCCAATAAATGCTTCTGTACTCTCAACCTCTCCAACATGGTGTCAAAACGCCTAATACTTGCCATTCCACCAAAGAAAATGGCTCAATTCCATTTAGAAGGAGATATCCTAATTCACAAATATGCACAGTGGGTAATGTGTTAATAACACCATTATCAGCTGATAACACAGCGCAGTTAATGTAACTCAGCATGAGTTGGTTTTACCACAAACCATTGTTTCTTTAAAACAGCATGAGATCTTGGGAAAAATCTCTCAGCATCTCACTATGGCGACTTAATAAACATTAGTCACCACGGTGCAGAAACAGGGAGGAAAAAAAGATACTTTATATTTCTTGTGTTTCATGCTGTTCCATTCAACCTCACTTAATTAATTAGTTCCTTCAAGCAATGTATCTGATCCTAGGCTCACTGACTCTTACATTATTATGATGGACAGTTTTCTTGCAAAAAATTCTGAAAACTCTCTTCAGCAAATATCAGAATACTTCAAGTGATACAAGGTTGTATTTCACAAACATAAAATTACCAAATAGGACCATCTGCTTCACATTTTAGTACTAAGATGTCATTAAGGATGCATGAGAAGAGGAAATCCTTTTGGTGGAGCTGCATCTCTGAATCCAGTGTGTCTTTATTCTCTGTTTGCACATCCAAATATCCCTGGGTTGTATGTACAAACAACTATCCTCAGCTGTTCCAGGTTTCCTTGAGTCATGATTAAGTTCATATATTTGAAATTGAAGCGTATTTTAAGACAAAAAGAAATCTTTCTTGCTAAATAAATCCATTAAAGCTGTTTGAATTCATACAATGAATTTTCATTATATGTCAGAGTTGGAAAGCAAATGCAACTTTCAGTTGCATATTAAAGATGAATAAGTTTGTATGACTGTATTAACAAATAAAGTTTGTTCCACAATCCACTAGGCAATTGATTCCACTGGAAAATAGGGCTGTGTTTGTGTAAATACTAGTTGTGGTCCAGATACAAGTTTTCATCATATAAACCATGAGAAGCATAATGCTATGCCTTCATTAACTTAATGGTTAACACAGGAGTATAAAATGAGGGACGTATTCATAGTTGGTAAATGAACTTTATCAGAAGTTTGTTTAAGTTTATAATAAGATTTAATTCTACATACCGTATTTCTTTTTAGATGCAAGAGACCATGAAAAGATTCTGAAATTAATCTAGTGATTTATATCTGTGCTGGCTGAATCTTCATTCTATTCCTTTATCATCCTACATCCATCTTCCTCTAGATTATTTCCCGTCTTATGAAACTGGTAGCTATTTTTACAATTGATCCAACTGAACAGTAAGAAAGGATTTCCTAAGTAGTTTATACTCCTTTGTCTTTTTTAATTACTGGAAATTCTTTATTTTGTAAACAATCATTTAGTTTGCATTATTCTGCAGGGGAAATTAAAAGTAGATACTGTACTTATTTGAAAACTAATTCATAGAATTGTGGTGAAAACTTTTCAGCCTTTGAGATATGATAAGAACAATTAATTGTCCTAAGATGAATCCACTCACTGCTGAAAGGAGGCAAAGTTCAAGATATTTCAGTAGTTTCTATATAGGGTTAATTGCTCTAAGTAAGGATCGAAAGCAGCAAGGGTGTTTCTCTATCTCAATAGAATTTTCTGATGGGTTAAAATGGCAAGATTGCTAGAGAATATTTATTAGCTTCATATGGGAAGTTATTTCATTTATACATTGTGACCATATGGGAACTCATAACAGTTCTAAGGATGTCTGTTCATCTGTATACATGCAAAGTAAGATGGATACGGGAAGCAAATGGACCTTAAAAAACACACTGCAATGCCTACAGTAAAATGTAGGTAGATTTTTTTTTTTTAAAATTCAAAGTTGAGGGAACAAATGGGTATTTACCTCACTAATTTGGCTTCTAACAGATTGAAATTCTAAGATTTATCAAAATAAAATGTTGCTCAAAAGAAACAATTTTTCCACAGGGTTAAACTGCACATTTCAGCAACAAACCCACGCACTTCATTTGAGTTCACAAACTAAGTATCAAATATTTTATGCCAACTTCATGGATAAATTTTTAATTACCATTCAATCAGAGCTTATCCTGGCTAAACTATGGATATTAACAGTACTTGTATTACTAAAAGAATATAACTTGCCAATCTAACTGGCACTGACTTGTTAAATAAAGTTATTTTTCACAAGTAGCAGTTTTTGTAAGCCACAGAAACTTCGCAGAGGGTTATTACACACATTATTTTCAAGAGGGTTTTTTTATTCTGTTTTCAGAATAAAACCCATTCAAACAGAGGAATTCCTTGATGTGAATCTTTCCTTTATTCTACCCCAACTTAAAATGGTGAAAATAAAGCAGAAAAGAAAACCAAACTTTCTGAATGGTGAAAGCAGTAACTATGACTTCATGCCTTTTCTCACCTAGCCAGCTGTTATGTTAAAGCCTTTTCCCTCCTCTTCCACACATCTTTCCATATTTCAGCAATATTCATCCTAGGCAAGAAACAGCTGCATCAGTGCAAGTACGCAGTCAAATTCAAGATAAGCACATGATGAGAATGTGTCTACCTTTGGACAGAGAGCTGATCCTGAAAGAGGTATGCAAACAGATTTCTGCCCTCTACCTTTCAGGGATGCTCATCTTGGGTCTGCATAGGTAAGTGGTCATTTTTTAGCAGCTTTTGTTTTAATTTTATTTGGTATTAGTTGGAATTAACCAATTGATTCAGAAAGTTATTAAAAACAGGCAAGTTAAAAAAAATTCTTTAGTAAACAGACTAAGAAAATATCTACTGCTTTGCACTGGATTGCACACCCCTGTGAAGCTGGGAAAGATGTTCACAGGTAATATGCATAAGAATAAAAATTTTTGAGGATATAGGAAAACTGTGAAAGATATTGGCAGCAGCAGGTGACACTATAATAAAGATTAAAGCCATATCTGGTTTAACAAAAAAAGTGAATTGTGAAATATTTTTCACTGCTGTCATTATTGTTGTTTTGAAATGCTAATATATCATGATTCATTATGGCAGTCTTTAGAGTTAGGGTTTTATTCAGCTGGAAAAAATAAGATGCTTGAATTACTATAGTAGGTTTAATCATTTACAGTTGCTATATGACTGTATTAGTTTAATATTTAATACAAGTTTCAAGAAAAATAAAAGCTCTAGACAGACTAAATTGCATTTGCCATCAGTGGCAAAAAGTATAACTTACGGATGATCTACAAGTTAAAAATTGCTCTACTTCTCAAACAGATTATAAATTTTGGTTCTCATGTAAGGCAGCACAGGAGAACAATTTCCTGTGCAAAGGGATAGGGGAGGAGAAAATTGTTCTCCATCAGGAAAAGCCCAATGAAAAATGGAATTGGGATCATGTTGCATGTACACACGCAGAGATTTCTTAGTCCTTTGTGCTGTGTATGCTATACGTCACTTTCCTCATTAAGACAACCCTGCCATTTCACTTCTATATCTGTTTCCAACACTGACAAACTAAACCTCAATAGTAAATTCTGGGAATGATGCTATCACTTGTTCTATGATTCCACTTCAGAATTAAATGGACATTTATGAGACAAGCAGTTTTCCAAGATGAGAAAATGGGAAATATCTAAACAGTATTCTTCTTATGCAGAAATATATATTTCAAAACCAAGACTAATGAAGTCACTTTTGAACATCCATTTATAAATTGCTCTTGCTACTAATAGGATCTATAGCAAAAAAGGTTATATATGAACTACATTTTTTCCAAATTCTCAGAGTTTTGATAATAATCTGTTTCTTCAGTTTGAGCAGAAGGAATGTGGTTTCATTCCCATTTTTGATTCTTATAGTCTTTCACAGAACAGTTATGTACCGTAAAATAGAATTTTGCCTGAGATTTATAAAAGGTTTTGCTTACATTTTCCAGATAAATAAATATAAAAACACAAACCATAATATACAACATCAGCCAAGAAGCACTTTATATTCTTACTTGCTTTGCTAAGTGTGAGGATGTCCCTCGTGATGTGTTGAACACAAATAAATAAGGCTGTCACCTAAGCAATTGCTCTTTGAATGTGTTGAACTGTGGCTTTTTGTTTTATATCTTGTCAATAGATCATGATGGAGATATAATGTTAGCCTTTTAAATTAATTAATATGAGCCGCAGATGTGCCCTAGAGGGATTGTTATTTTCCTTAATTATTTCTAAAATAACTTTTTCTCTTTTTTCACTATAGTTAAAGAAGAACTCAGAACCTTTTACCTTAAAATAGATTATCAACAGAGCTACAACCTTAAATGAAGATAAATAAATAATTTTTAGAAGAAAAGCAACAAAAATCTATATGGGCTGAGAAATACCAAGTACAAAAGACTCTTTATTTTGCTTTGTTCTCAACTAGTTTCTGTCAGATGTTTAGAAAATATCAAAATTGTGGAGAAACTGTAACAAGTCTAAGGATTATTTGGAGTAAGTTCTACATCATTACAGTTCTATAAGATGAATGTGAAACTTAAACATTTAGGGATTTCTTCTGTCTGCAGTTGTATCAATGGAGGATGTATGTTAATTGCACAGGAAGGTCCTTAGAGCATTAGGATTAACTGACTGAATAGAATAATGCCTCATTTGAAACTTCTTTTCTCATATAGATCTACTACAGTTTATAAAAATTGTTTCATGTAAAAATAAAGTTGCCACATAAAGGAGAAACAGTATCACGATCCATAAAGATCATCAATGAACCAAGTTTTATATTACTGGATTTCTAAGATGTCAAGATGGACTCCATGTTTTTTTATCCTGAAATGTCTTGATCTATCAGAACTATGCACTTACACTGATCTGTGAGTGTTGCAATGTTTGAACTAGATTTTTATTTTTTTAATTTGAAGGGAAAATGATCAACATCTCCTAAAACTGAGAGGAATTAAAAAAAAAAAAACCACCAAAAAGACAACAACATGAATGCTTTTCTGCATGTTGGATAGGAGATACCTAACCAACTGCTGATTTGGTTATGTCACTTTGTAAGTAACATGTCATTATGATATTTTATCAAATATGTATGTTCTAAATAGATCTGTAGATATAAACAATAACATACAGGAGACTGTTAAGCCAGGTCTCTTCAAGGGCAAAGTGATTTAAGGTTTTATCATACAAATCCAGCAAAAAAAAATTATCACATAAACATTTGGTTTTTTCCTTTAACACAGTTCTTCCTGAAATTATACACTCATATTATGTATTAGGCTCGTTACAAAATATCTATTTCGAATTGATATTATAACATAGTTAACAAAATCTGCTAATCATTCAGTGATTATCTTTGATGCTAGGAAGAATTGCTTCATTCTTATGTTAAATACTTGACTCCTCCATAAATATTGAGCTGTTTTCTGACACCAGTAAGTAGTTAGGCAGACTTTCATATAATGACACACCGTGGGGAAGTCTAAACTGCAGTGTACTAATTTTGAAGTAAGCACTATTTTGGCATGAAGGAAATGTTTTATTAAGTGATCCTGTTCAATCTACAGAAATGTGTTTCCTTTCTTGCTTATATTTGATCCAGCCATGATGTGGGTACAATGAAAAGTACAGACTTGCAGGCTTTAAGCATTATTAGAATAACCAGTAATGTTATTTGAAAGTCTCACTCTTCCCAGGAGTATAGCATTTTATTTTCTGCAGTATTTCTGCACCATAGATCATCGGAAATGAAAAAAGCTGACATTTTCAATGAATATCTTTTCAAATTCCTCTTCATATTTATACATTTCTTCTCTGTCTCTACATCTATTACTTGAGCTGCCTCTGCAGAGTTAATTCCTGTTCCAAGAGTTTTCTACAGTTTAGTCTTACCTGCCTATTCTATTTCACCATGATTTCTTATGTTACCAATATTCCTTAAAGCAATCATGACATTGCATTAGATATATTTTTCTTCATTTGACTGTTTTTAACCTCTCACTTAGTGCTTGTCCAGTCTCTGAAAGAAATGGTAAAGGTTTCCATTGAACTTTAGTTTAGCTTTGTTATATCAATAAAAAGCTAATTAAAAAAAATATAACATGTTCTGTTACTACCTGTAAAACCTACTGTGTACATTTACATTCAAAATATCATATAAGAAATTCATTGTTAAAGTCAGTGCTGCTGTTATCCCTAATGAAATACCATCATTAAGATATAGTGATGGTATTTCACTATATCTGCCAAGATATACCATATCTAATGAGTCCAATACGCAACATTCATCTATACTCTGTCACAAGAAATTGCATTGTTTTTAATATATCATATATTCTGATTACATTGTTTATTAATCTCTATGTATGCTTGATGTACTTTCTAATAAATTTAAACCTGATTTTACACATTGCACTGCTTAGAATAATAAACTGCCCTTTTATTTTGTTTTAATGTCAAGTATAAAATAGTTTGAAATGAGTACGACCAATGAAAAAATCCAGGGCAAATGTGATGAAAACAGTAGGATATCCTTAGTTTCACACTTCTTGTCCAAACAATCTCATAATTTCCAGAAAATCCCACCAACTGACTTTTAGTGATCTGTCTTAGGACAATCCCAGTCTCAAGGTGTAGTCTCTGCTTCTAATACCATGCCTGAAAGATACAGTCATCAGGCTCTGATGACAAACCACATGTAAGTTAGAAGCAGACAAACCAAAATAATTCTGGAAATGCCTGTCTATAAAAGATGCCAATGAAATGTGAAAGTTGCTAATAGCATTTTACCAGAATAGTTACTAAGACAAATATTTAAAATTTTTTGTCAACAGCCTCCATAACCAAAAACTTTTCTACAGAAAACCATATTATTAATTGATAAGAAAATGGTAACTATACCAATCATGTGAAACAAACTGCTTCTTCTATAAGCTAGGTCTGGTGAAGCAAATGTAGCTACATGTCCAAAAGCAAAGAAGGCATTCTGCATCACTTACTAAAAAAAAGAGTCAGTCTTTGATGACTATTTGTGATTTAATAAAATGGGTTTTATTTGGTTAAAATACCTCTTTCTTAAATAGAGGAATTGATATGAGTTTGCATACGAATATTAGTTTTTACAGAGAAAGGAAGAGCAGAACTCCATCTACCTCTCTTT
>VWYP01031769.1:243-27006 GCA_013400435.1 Pycnonotus jocosus
CCGCCGCCGCCCCCGAGCTGCCCCGCAACGGCGGCGCGGCGGCGGTCGGGCGGCCCTCGCTGAGCAGCAGCGGGGAGTTCTACGATCTCGCCTTCAAGGTGCGGGACCGGAGAGGGCAGCGGGGAGGGCTGCGAGAGTGCGGGGTCAGGCGGGTGCGGGGCCGGGGGTGGCGTCCGCGAAGTTCCCGGCGGCCAGGACCGGGCGGGCATCCCTGCATCCCTTCGTCCCTGCATCCCTGCATCCCTTCGTCCCTGCATCCCTGCATCCCTTCATCCCTGCATCCCTGCTTGCCTGGATCCCTGCTTCCCTCTCCCAGCCCCGGCATCCCGCCGCTCCGCAGCCGCCCGGTCGGGGTCTCGCTCGGCGGGGGCTGCGCCCGCAGAGCCCCCCGGCAGCGGGGCTGCGGCTGCGGGACTTGTGCAAGTGACGGCCAAAGGCCGCTCTGGAGAGTTGCTGTCACCTCCCGGATCCTCGTTAACCTACAGAAAACCGGGGCTGTGAGCAGGGGGATGGCACCCCTCGCGGGGCATCAAATGTGCTCTGGCTGCTGCCCAGATGTCCCCAGCCTTTTGGGCTCAGGTGGCTTCTCCTCGCTGCTTCCGATCCTGCCGAGCGAGTCACAGAGCAAATAAATTTGCTTCCTCCCCACTTCATCATGCGACCTGATGCAAGCCCAGCTTGGAGCTCATTTGATGATTTTAGGGCTCACATAGTGATTTTGGGGCTCGTTTAGAGATTTTGGCTGAGGCCACGACTCGGTGAAAGCCCTGTGTGTTTCTCTCACGGATCTCTGTAGCCGAGCCCGGGGGATTGAGCCTGGAGAACTCGGGTTTGATGTGGCAAGTCCCACCTCGATGTGTGGTGTTGAGAGCTCGGTGCCTGTGGCAGTCGGTGCAGCCATCGTGGTGTTGAGGTTTGGGATGTGGGGTAGGAGGCATTGAGGTTTGGGGTGTGGGGTTGGAGGTGTTGAGGTTTGGGGTGTGGGGTTGGAGAGGGACGTTCCAGAAATGTGTTTGGTTGCTTCAGTAGGTGGCTGGTCCTGATACAGCTGCAGTAATGGTTCAACAGCTTCCCTAAAATGGAGCCACCTCTGTGTTTGTGCTGGTCCTGGGCTCCTGGAGCTCACCTCTGCCTGCCCAGCCTGGGGCTTTCCCTAGGGATTGTCCCCATGGCACCAGGATGAACCAAATGGGTTTTGGATAAGCCCAAATGCTCTGGGTAGCTGAAGCATCTCTAATGGTCTGGCTGATTTTGAACCAGTTTCTGCAGACAGAAAATGCTTTGTATCCAGTAAAAAACTGGTTTATTAAACTTTCTCCTTGCCTTCCCCTCTCCTGAGGCTCCTGATCTCTGCCTGAGGCAGTGGCCAAGTCCTGGGCACAGAGCTGGATCCTGGCCCTGGGCACTCTGCATGCCTGGGTGAGGCTCTGGTGCTGCTGAGTGGGGAGAAGCTGCTGTTGAGGATCACTATTCCAAAAAGATGTTTGGAAATTTTTTTTAAATTCAATATTTTGTACTAAAATGTCTTATTTTCCCCCTTCACACTGATACTCCCATGGGTCCTGGCTGTCCTCACCTTGCTGTGCCAGGGCTCGGTGCCTGGTGCTCCTGTGGGACACCAGTGTAGGGCTCTGCTGGGGGTGTGGGACACTGTGGGCAGCTCCTGCCCTCTTTGGCAGTGCCAAAACAAGCTGCACCTGCAGCCGGGGCTGCTGCTGCCTCTCAGGGCTGAGCTGCACGGGGGTGGTGGCATTTGCCACTGCTGGCAGCTCCTGGGAGGGTTCGGTGTGACCCAGGGCAGTCCCTGCCATAAAGCCATTGAAATCCTGTCACGGGTTAATGGCTCGGGGAAGGCTGGTGACAGAGCCTTGGGAGAGAGGGAACCTGCCATGGCAGGTGTGCAAGGAGCTGGCACAGCCTGGCTCCCTGGTCTCGGATTTCTCGGTGTCATCCCACCAAGGGGAGCAGAGCCTGGGGAGCAGCAGGGCTGGTGGTGTGGGCAGAGGGTTTGGGGAGCTGCATTTGGGAGCAGCCTCAGCTCTGCCGTGGTTGCTTTGTGGCAGGGAGCTGCCTGCTCTGTCTGTGCCCAGGGTGGCTGCTGGGTGGGGAAACTGAGGCAGGTGGCACTGGGAGCTGCTCCCTTGGCATCCATGGAGGACTGGAGGATAGTCTTGGGTCCCACTGAAGGTGAGGGCAGAGGGCATCCCTGGAGCTGGCACTCATGCCTGGGGACCCCTGAAGTCTCCCCACGGGCAGTGTCACCCTCCCAGAAAGCCCCACACGCCGTGGGGTGTTTTGTGAGTGGGGACAGCATGGGCAGTTCGTGTCACCCAGATGGCACCTCTTGGTTTTCAGGGGCTTTGTGCCCCCATGAAGGACCTGTTAAGGGGAAGGTGTCTCCACTTTGGTGACATGGTGCAGACTGGGGAATTGTCCCATCATGAGCATTCCCCACCCTCCCCTGAGTCCGAGGACATCGCTCTTGGATGTGCTTCCTCTCCTCAAGCATCTGCTGCCCACTGCTGTGATGGGTAAAGGCTGCAGTGGGGCTGCCTTCCCCAAACCTGGAGCCTGACACCCCTCCCTCCCTGCTCCCTGCCTGCAGGTGATGCTGGTGGGCGACTCGGGGGTCGGCAAGACCTGCCTGCTGGTGCGCTTCAAGGACGGCGCCTTCCTCGCCGGCAGCTTCATCTCCACGGTGGGAATCGACTTCAGGGTGAGTGCCTGGGCCTCGGCCCTTCCCGGGGCTCTGCCAGGTGAGTGAGTGGTGGATTTTGCAGAGGAGAATTTAACATTGTTCTGAGGACTTAAACCTCAGCAGCCTCAGGGCGCTCAGGGTGTGACAGCAGCAGCAGCAGCATCTTCGTTACAGCTTTGCACAGGGATGGGGGAGCGTGTGCAATGCTCGGGATCCTGGGGATAATTCCTGTAACAACTGAGGCCTGACATCTGCCCATGAAAATATTTCCCTGAGGCAGTTTCAGTGCTTTTTAAGAGTCGTTTGGGTTTTGTTTTTTTTTTCTTTCTTGAAACAACAAAAGCTAAACTGATATAAACCAGAATGCCCTGGAAGAACATCCTGAGCACAGCTTTGGGGTGCTGATGTGGGGCTGTGTCATGCTGAGGGATCTCTGAGGTCTCAGTTTGGTTGGGAGCAGCCAGAGCATCCCGATGCCAGGAGAGTTGTGGGGGCAGCTCCAGTGGGGACAATGGGAACCTGCTCCACACAGGGAATAGCAGGTGGACTGGGGGGAAGAAAGGGGGATCACATCATGGCCTGCAATGCCCCAGTGTGCCCAGAGCATCCTTTGCCAGGCAGGAACACCTGAGCACCAGCCAGGGCCTTGTAACCTTTTTTTGGCTGTGTTTCCCTTGCTGGGGGGGCTGCCTGGGGTCTCTGTGGTTCAGCTAGGAGGATCTGAAGGGGATCCCCACCCATGGGGTGGGACAGCAGAGCAACAGCAATGGTAACTTTACAGAGGCGGCACCAAAGAGCCTTTACAGCAGCTGTGCAGGGCACCAGGCAGCTTTGTCACCAAAAGCCAGAAGCACTAAAAGCCTGGCTTGGCTCGCTGGCACCAGCATCAGCTGCTCCCTGTGCCCACCAGTCCCCCAACCACCTGCTCCCTCCAAAGTGTGAGCTTGTCACCTCGCAGGGTGTCTGGGCAGTGCTGCCCTCCCTGCCCTGCTCCTGGCTGTGCCATCTCTCCGTGCCATGGGTTTGGCTCCATTTGGGTGCTGTGGTGGGGGCTGTGAAGAGCTGCTGGCGATGCCACACAGCAGTGTTGCGTCTTCCCAGCCGCCTTTTCCCAGCAGGATCTTGGATCTTCACTGTTCTTGGAGGATTTCTGGGAGATGAGTGTCTCCTGTAACCTGCTGCTTGGCTGGGGTGGGAGTAGTTGGCTGGTGCAGTGACATTGGGAAGGGGTGAAGGACACGGCTCAGAAAGCCCTAAAGGAAGGAAGGGATGTTCCATGCCCAGCGAGGCTGGGGGCTGCTGCAGGTGAAATGGGTAAATTGGGGTCTGTAATTCTACACAAAGGTAATTACACAGTGTTTCAGGTGTTCTTCAAATAAAAGCGTTTTATTGCTGATTGCTGTGATTGATACAGAGGGCAGCCATAAAACCCTGTGACTTATTGATTGGAGCGCTGAAATGACTGTTACTGAGAAGCAATCAAATTAGGGTTAATTTACTTCTCTAATAGAGCTGCTAGAGCTCCATGTCTCTGAAATGGGCAGATTATACAGTGGGGGAGATCACATGCCTGCCCTAAAACTCATTATTATCATCCTTGTAAGGCATTCATAATTTGGGGGGGGACGTGGAAATAGTTTTTTGATGTTCCTCTCCGTTCCCACCAGGATAATCCTGTTTGGTAATTGTCCCTCTCGCCGATGACGCTCTGGGGTGGCAACACTGGAGGCTTCTGCTGGTTTTAATTTGTGTCTTTTTAATCACGGAACTGTCGTACCACAGCTCCTTCTCTCTGCAGCCCCGGGCTCTGCTGGCTGGAGCAGGCGAGGCTGTGGCAGCGGTGAGAAGGTGTCACTGGGGTTTGCTGTGTCCTCTTGGCCCACTGAGAGAGATGCTGAGTGAGCACAGGGGGGTTGTTTTGGGGCCCAGGGGGGTTGTTTTGGGGCCCAGGGGGGTTATTTTGGGGTTCTGTGGGGTTTTGGCAGGGTTTGTGCCAGACTCTGAGCCTGGCTGGCACCAGAGAGTTGCAGGGAGCTCCCCAAGGCCGGCGCGTGTGGCAGCTGCGCTCCTGTGCACGCACGACCTTGTTTGGGACCTGCCGGGGCCCTGGGGCCCATTTCCTCCCAGGAAACCACGGGGATGGAGCTGCCCAGCTCCTGACACTGTCCTGGGGACCATCCCCACTCTTCCTGATGCCATCTGGTCCCTGTAAGCGCTCTGGAATGGGATGGAGCCCCTCCATGCTCCCTCCTCTCCCCATCCGCTGGTCCCAGTGGGCTCCAGCATCCATTGCTCATTTTCAGGGATGTCAAACCATTAGCTGCACCCAAAGCTATGGCTAATGGATTACATAGGCCAGAGCGAATGTAAATGAATAGCAATCCATTTAAAATTAATCTGGCATTACTATTCCTAATGGCCCCTGAGGTTTGTTCCCTCCTACTGTTTCATGTGAGGGAGAACCTCCCCCGACGTGTTTGTTTATTATCATCTCTTAAACAAAGGAGGATGTTGAGCTGAATGTGTTTGGAAAACAAACCACTGATGCTGGGGAAATAAAGATGATTGTAATATTAAAAAAAGGCATCAAAATGGCACCTGTTGGCTTCGAGCTTTGGAGGTGCTGAGTCCTCAGTGTTCCATCCTGGGAAAATTTGGTTTGCTGGGGGAGCATCTTTATCTCCTGGGGATGATTCCCAGTTCAGCTGGGACAGGGCCAGGGTGTCCCCGAGCTGGGGGTGCAGTGCTGGGTGAGCCCCCACTGTGGGTGCCATCGAGGCAGAGCCCTGGGCAGGGGGTCCTGCTCCTGGCAGAGCTTTGGCAGAGCAGAAACCTCTGTCCAAGTTCTTGAGCTGGGGGACAAACCCCTCTCTGCCCTCAGCGTCACAGGTGTCACCTTCAAGGTTTCATTGCTGGATAATGAGGGGCTTAATTATCGCCCTCCATGAGCTGTGCCGAGCTGTGCAGGAGGTCTTGTCTGGGGAATCCTGGAAGGTGCCTCTGCCTGAGGGGGTCTCTCCCCACAGACCCCCAGTGGTGAGGGCACAGCAGCTCTCTGTGTGCTTTCCTGACTTCATCCGTTCGGGTTCCAGGGAGAAGAGGCTCCTGGAAAAGAGCAGGTTCGGTACTCAGAGGTGTGAATCCCGATTTTCTCAGTGCCACGGAAGGAGCTGCCTCTCCCTTGTCATTTTGGCAACGCTGCAGAAACCTCGACAGAAATTCAAGCTGCGCAGGCAGCGGGACTTGTGTCCTGTCGTGACAGCTGAGTGACAGGAGGGAGGTGTCGCCAAAGCAGAGGAGCCAAAGGGCCACGTGAAGCCACCGTGTCCCTGTCCCCAATGACACCCGGGCTCCCTGGGGCTGCCCAGCCCCATCCTCACAGCCCCGAGCTTTGCAGGGTTGGGCAAGTGAAGATTTTTGTACTAATTGGACCTGAAAGGAGAAGAACATAAAAGAAAAATTAGGGACGAGCCTCTTCTCCCTGGGAAGAGGTGCTAATGAGCTGCTTTGCATTAGCAAGGTGACGGTTCCTGTGTTAATCAGTGGGATGGAACTTTCCGACGGAGTTCAGAGCGTTCAGGGAGGCTCGTCTTGGTGTTCTCCCGGGTGTCACTCCTGTGTCGCTGCCCCGAGGACAAGGGAGCAAAGCAGCATCGCCCTGGCACCGGGCTCAGGTGCTGCCAGAGGAGGAGCAGGAGGCAGCTCCGGGTGCCTGGGCACAGCTCCCACACAGGGCACAGGGGATATTTCCTTTGAAGGCTCAGCTTTGATGTGCGCAGGTTGTCAGCGCTGTCAGGGGGTTCAGCTGCTCCCCAGCACAGCCCCCTCGGGAGGCTCCGTGCTCTGCTCCAGCCTTGGCTGTGCCCTGGTTAATCTGGGACGGGGCCCGTGCTGTAAATAAAACCTGGCACCGGTGGCCCTGAGCTCTAAGGACTCCTGATTACACTCAGCCCTGTGCTGCTCAGGGCTGGAATCAGCGCTGTGCAATGTGGGGTTTGGGTTTTTTTGTGGGTTTTTTTCTGTTTTTTTTCTGATTTGTTTTTGGTTTTTTGGTGTTTTTTTCCCCTTTTGTTTGGGTTTTTTGTTTGTTTGTTTGTTTGGTTTGGTTTTTGTTTGGTTTCTTTTTTTTTTTTTGTGGCAGTTTCATTGAATCTCTGCTTATTTTTTGTTGTGTTTGCGCGTGCACCTTCCATGGGCTGCCCCCCCTGCTCCTGAGCTTTGCAGGAGGATGGGAACCTTTGCTCCAGCCCTGCAGGGTGAGCAGAAGGACAGTGATCACAGGTTGGAGTCACCCAGACTGGTGCTGGGTGGGTTGGGAGAGCAGGGGTGAATGCTCTGAGCAACTGCTGGTCCCCAGTGGGCACCCACATCCCTGCTCTTGGGGCGATGCTCTGGTCCCCAGCAGGTGCCCACACCCCTGCCCACGTCCCTGCCCACATCCCTGCCCTCACAGCCTTTGCCTGGTGGAGTAACCAACCCTCCTTGAAAGGGCTGGAGCAACCCAGAGCCTCCTGAAAGCCAAGGGCTGCCTTTTATCTCAGCGGTTGGCACAGAGCATTAGCAGGGCTCATTTTCTGATGGATCAGTCTGGAAAAAGTGGGAGGGGAGCTGCTCAGGCCAGAAGAAAGAAATGGAAATAAATTAATTTCAGCATCTTTCTGTGCAAAATTAGCCCTGGATGTTGAAGGGAAGGAACTCGGGCACTGGGCAGAGTGTTTGGTGTCTCTTCTGCTGTGTGGGGTCAGGATGGGGGTTTGCTGCAGGAGATGGGTTTAGGTTGGTCTCCAGGGCTGGAGCTCTGGAGGGAAGTGGCCTTTTCCTGGAAGAAACATCTTGGAGCTGCCAAGTTGCTTGGACCAAATTCTCCTTCATGGGGCCATGCCAGTGGCAACAGAGGGGCAACCAGGATGGGGAAGGTGGGGCAGGAGAGGGCAGGGGGTGTCTGTGCTCCCACCCTGAGTGTGCCCATGGCAAGTGCTTGGAACTGGGTGACCTTTATGGTCTCTTCCAACCCAAATCACTCCATGTTTCTGTGTGTTTCCAGCAGCTCTTTGCCTGATAATCAGTTTGTTCTGCAGCTCCCATTGCTGGATGAATTTTAATAGCAGCCAGTAGCTGATTTCATATTTTCGCATTTCTCACTGGAGAAATGGAGAGCTGGGCTCAATTTGCCTGGAGCAAATTTCCATCCCTGCAAGTGTTCAAGGACAAACTGGATAGGATTTGGAGCAACCTGGTCTAGAGGAAGGTGTCCCTGCCCTCAGCATGGGGTTGGACCTGGATGGTCTTTGAGATCCCTTCCAACCCAAACCATTCCAGGAATCTCGGATGATTGCTGTGATGCTCCCACCCCTTCTGCCTGGTTCCAGGGCATGGACACGATGCTGTAGGGGCCAGCTGTGCCCAAACCCAGCACAGGGAGGCAGATCCTGGCAGTCTTGCCCAGGAAGGGCAGCACTGGTCAGTGGGACACGCTGGGATTGTGTCCCTTGAGCCCATGTGTGACTCTGAGTGTGCTGCTCCTCCACAGCTGCTGCTGGTGCCTGCTCCCCGCTCCCAGGATGGGCTCTCGGGGCAGTAAATACCCATTTCCCACGGCAAGCCGAGCCCTGCTTTTCTTGCCGTGGCTGCTGCCTCCCTTGCCGAGGGACACTCAGAGCTTTGCAGTCGGTGCCTGTCATTTGCATGCAGGGGCTCAGTTGCCAAGAGATGCTGCGAGCGGTGCCCGTGGCGGCTGCGCCCGCTCCTCGCAGCTCCCGGGCTTTTATTCATCCTCCTTTTGCCTCTTGCTTTTGGGAGATGCTAACCCCCAGTTCTGCAGCACAGCAGCAGGATGCAAATCCCATGTGCAGGCGGTGATCCCGGTGGACAAGGGACTCCATTCCTGCCTTGGGCAAGGCACAGAAGGAAGATGAATGTCTTCAAAGCAAAGAAGCGCTGGAGCAGCTGGAGTGGCAGCCAGCCCCAGAGCCTGGTAAAAAAAAACCTCTTAACCAGCTTAATCCTCTTTGCAGGATGGTGGGAAGGTGCCTCCTCCACCTCCTTGGTGTCAGAAATACCACCCAGAATAGTTTGGATGTGGAATTTTGTATCCGTTTCAGCTGACACACAGCGCTGGGGATGTGGGGTTTGCGAGATGCTGCTGGAAGGACACCCGTGTCTGCAGGCTCCTGCAGCCCTGCTGGTGCTTGGTGTGTTCCTGGTGCCTGTTGATAGCTGGTGTCCCCATGGGTCTGTCCTGGCCTGGGGTGGTTGGAATAATGGATTTCATTAGCTCAGGGGAAGAGCAGAAGGCCTGGGCTGCTCAGGAGCTGCACTGCCAGGACACAGACGAGGAGAACACAAATTTGGGAGGTGCTGGGGGAAGGAGGGAGGTTGTAAAGGTGCTCAGCATAACCTGCCTCTGTATCCTCCTGGTCAGAGCTGTGGGGGAGCCCAGAACTCCCAGAGAGGATGGGAAGCTCAGCTGGGAAATGCAATTCCCACTCACCCACAGTGTGTGCAGGGGTGTGGGTCAGATCCCTGCTCCTGCTCTGCTCCAGCTCGGCAGGATCACTGGGAAGGAGCAGGGTGAGCAGGAGCTGGGGCTGGGGAAGGCTGTGGGCACACGGTTGTGCTGTTTTGGCTCCTCTCTGGCTGCTGCCAGGTGGGAAATCAGCTCTGGAGAGGCCAATTTGGGCACTGGAGCATCCACTGCCATGGCTCTGAGCCGGGCTGGATGCACTCCTGGTGCCAGGACCTGTGAGGGAGCATTTTATAGTCAGTAAAACATTTAAATGGGGCCAGAGTAAGTCTAAATGGTTTCAATATTTAATGGAATACATTTGGCTTAATTTCACTTTCATCTTTTATTTGTGATAAAATATTGAACTCAGCTGTGCAGAACTGATTTGTTCTTTGAAAGCAGAGGGAGGGCACCCAGGAAAGGGGGGACAGGTGGGTTTGGGGCTGTCTCTAACCCCCCCACTGTCGCTAGGATGGGCATTTGGGGCATCCCTGCCACGTAGCTCTGCCTTGCTCCTTGTCCCCTGAGCCCTTGCTGCCTCTCTGCTGAGCCACTGCCTCGTTTTGTTAATTAATTACTGCTCCCAGCAGGCTTTGGGTTATTCCCGGGGTGGATGTTGATGATCTCTGTGGGGAAGGGTGAGGTGCCAGTCCTGGGTTTGGCACTGCTGCAGTGGCAGGAGCTGACTCTGGCTGAGCTCACCAGCTGCTCGCTGTGTGTTGTTGTTCCCTGAAAAACACCTTTCCCTTTTCCCCTTTCCCCAAAGGGCCACTTCCCTGAGACCTGAGCCACGGGGTGTGTCCCATCCATGGGGCTCTGCTGGTCCCTGTGATGGTGGCACTGAGTGTCACCGTGGCCAAAGGCAGGGCAGCAATCAAATGTGCCAAAGCTGGGAAGAGCAATCACCAGCAGGTCCCTCCTTGGGAAAAAAAACTGGGAAAAAACTGGGAAAAACCATCTCCATGCAGGCAGGTCAGAGCTGTGTTTGGGCTGGAGGGAGCTGGTGTGTCCCTGTCCTTGGATGGTGATGGGGCACACACTGTTCCTATGGCAATGGGGGATTGAGGGCTTTACCTGCAGAGCCTTTGGAAACAGAATATTTTGTTGTTGGCACTATGGACAGAGCTGGGCACTGCCCGTGTGGCTCCTGGCTCCATCCCAGAGTGCTGGAGCTGCCCTGGCTCGGGATCCCAGCAGAGCCCTGGAGCTCACACAGCTTTGTTTGTGTACCAGGGACATTCAGCATATTTAATCCTGGCTCAGCACCGAGTCATTGCCCTGAGGCATTGGTGAATCTCTCGGAAGCAACAGCAAATAGTTCATCTTTACGCCTCCACTGGGAAAAAGTGTTTTTCCCTGATCATAACTAACGTGAGTTGGGAGCTTGTGGTGCTTCAGCTTTAAAGAGTGATGTCCATTGCCCTGGGTCTTGGTTGTCCCAGGGTGAGGAAGAGTTTAATGGGTGCTTTGGGGGTCTCAGTGGTGCTTCTGAGCCTGAGGAAGATGTTGGTGTGGTGGGGCTGAGTCAGTTCTACCCACAGGAGATCAGCAGGCAGGAAGGGTCATGTCCTAGGGGCCATAAAACCATTAGCACATCTCTGAGGATGTGGTTCTGGTGTGAACACCTGGACAGGTTTTGTTCCATTTTGTGTGGGGTTTTTCTATTTAATTTATGGGAAGGAGGGGAGTGGTGGGAGCTGCGTGCAGCTGCTTGGGTCAGATGCCACGAATCCACCTCGCCAGCCCTTGTGCCATCTGCCTGTGTCTCGGGACCTTTTCCTCCTGCCTGCCAAGCCTCGATGTTCTCAGGCTCAGTGACACACTGGGGAAATGGAGGCTTTGGCTTTTCCAGCTTTGCCTGCGCAGCATCACCACGGCAACGATCCCGGCAAGGCTCCGTGGCATTAACGCTGTTACTGGGGAAGAGCGGCTGCACCGTGGCCGTGAGCCCCGGCTGGGCTGGGTGATGGTGATGTGTGATGTGTGCTGGGCTGAGGAGGAGCTGGGGGCCCTGCCCCGTGCCAGGGCTGCTGCTCCTCCTCACCAGGACCGAGCCTGGACTGGCCCCAGTGCCTGGCCCATCCCCCTGGGGAGAGCTGGCTGTGGGTCCTGTGTTCCCAACCTTGGAACAGCTCCCTGTTGATGATCCTTTTCCCCCACAAAGCCAAGTGCAGGAGGCTGCTGAAGGCACCTGGGCAGCCCCAGCCTGTCTGGGGAGTGTAGACCCCGCTGGTGAGGGGGTCTTCAGCATCCTTGCCCTGTGTTGGGTGCTGAATTTGGTAGAAATTGCTGGATTTGCTTCTCGTGCCACTCACCAGCAGCCGGTCCTGCCAGTGACTCTGTGCCTTGCTGCTTCCTTGGAGCTGAGGCTTGAGGAAAACACAGCTGCAAGTGTGGATGCATAACTCAGCCCAGCCTCTCTGCTGGGGGGTGGAAATGGAGACTCTGTCCAGGGACCTCTCTTGGAGGGGAATGGTCCCTGGATGAGAATCCATGCACAGAGCCCCTGTGGGCAGTGCAGGGTCAGTCCAGACCCCTTCTGAGGAGCACAGGGAGCCCTTCCTGCTGCTCAGATGGCTGAGCTTTCATTGGTTCATCTTTTTTTCCCTGGTGTTGAGCACACTCAGCTCTGGGAGCTGTGGGGAAGCAGCCGAGCTGTGACCCCTGGGCTCTGCATGGCCCTGTTTTCCTCAGAGGAACAGCTGGGGATTGTTGCTACTCCCGGTGCCAGTTTTTAGAGCTGACCCTGGATTTGGCAGCCCCCAAAGCCCCTGGTGAAGGGCTGGCAGCTGTGCCAGGCTGGTGGGGACACGAGCCCTCCATGTGTCCCTGCACCTGCCCATGGTGAGAAGCTGAGCTTGGAGAGGGGGTCCTGCTCTGTGGGGCTGCTCCCCAGACCCCTTTACATCGGGGTGACACATCCAGGTGGCCTCTGGCAAGGCTGAGGCTCAGGGAGTGGCTCTGTGCCTCAGCCCGAACTTCCTGCAACCCATTCATGAGCTGCACTTACCAGCCTGCATGGATTAATGGGAGAAGTGCTCAACAATGCCGAAAATAACTTTGTTCCCAAGCAAGCGTTAATGCCTGGCAGATGTGCTGTGTTTTTCCCTCCTGAATAACACACACGTGAGGTCAGATTGTTCCCGACAGCCGGCCGTGCTGGGGGAGAGCAGGGGAAGCACAGCAGCTCTGCGAGGGCTGATTCTCCAGGGATCGGCCCCAAAGCCCAGAGCAGAGGTGGAAATCCTCTCCCGAGGACCTGGCTGCTCCAGCTGGAGTTCTTGGCAGAGGTTGGGCTTCCCAAATGTGCAACAAAAAGGATCAAGGAGGTGGTGTGTGGGTTTTGGTTCAGTTTTGTTTGTAAAAGGGTTGGCAATGCCTTGGAGCAGCTTCCCAGGAGTGTGGTCTGCACTGCTGCCCAGACCTCCAGGACCCACAGAGATGGATTTGGGGTGTTTTGCCTCTCTGGGTTGACTTCCCAGCACATTCCTGACTTGCAGCTCTGCTCCAGAGCCCCACATGGAGAGAGCAAACGGTGGAGCTGGATTGGCCAAAGTGGTTTGACTGACTGGGGTGGTTTTGGGGTGGAAGCGCCAGTGCGGCTGAGCGTGCTGCAATTCCTCAGCACCTCTGCATCTCCAGGGCCTTTCAGTGGTGCCCAAACTTGGGGAAGAGCCTGCTCTAGTAGAGCAGAAAATGAGAGAACTGGGACTGCTGCCAGGGAGGAGGAAAAGCTTTGCAAAGATCAAAGCTTTGAGCTCACAGTGCCTGCGCTGGGGACGCTCCTGTGCTTGTGCCACCTGTGGGTGCACCCGAGTGGCCACCCCGGCACTGGCAGGGGGGTGGTGGGGCAGGGGCTTTGCCTGCTCAACCCCTGCCTCCCCAGCTCTGTCCAAGGGGATTTTAGGATTGTTCTTGCACAAGGAAGGGGCAGGCAGGACCATGGTGGCAAAGTGGAGCCACTGTGCTTAGTGAGGAGAAGGTGAAACCTCAGAAAGCTCTGCTGGGTTTTGGGGAAAAGCCCAAAATCCAGCCCTGGCTGTCCCTGTTGCCACTGCACCATGCAGAGGTGGGCTGTGGTACCAGGGAGCACTGGGACCTGAAGGGTGCCAGTCACTGGACTCGTTCAGCCATCAGAAAATCTCATTAGAGCTCTTCAATCACTCTCTTTTCCTTGCATCCTTCAAAGAGTCTGGGCTCAGGTTTGCTGCACAGCAGTTTTTGGGAGCTGTCTGCCTTGGCTGAGGGTGAAGGATGGGAGTGTTTGGGATAAAAAGCTGCAGATTCCTTTGTCAGGTCTTTGGGGATTTCATTTTCTTTAGGGAAGAGAAGTGCTCTTTAATAATGCTGTTTGCAGTGCTGTCTGCAGACACTGCTGTGTTACTGCTGGGTGCTGACAGAATGTTTGCTGCTGGATATTCAGCCCTGATTTTTTTTTTTTTTTTTAATTGGATTGTAAAGTCTTCTCAGAAACTTCAGGCAAGTTTTCAGCCCAGGGCTGGCTGCAGTCACTGAGGCAAATCTGAGAATCGTTTAGGTTGGAAAAGACCTATAAGGTCAGAAAAGTGCTGCTAGGCTTTATTTCTCCCCAGATAAACGATTCGCTGTCTAACAGGACCTGATGAGCCATTTTTCATCTCTGTGGCACTGACAGGGCTGTGTGTGCTGCAGATGAGAAATGATAGAGCAATAAATGCGCCGTGGAGATCCCTGCTCAGCTTTGCAGCATGGCATGGCCTTGATGAGGAAAATTAAGATAAATCTGCTGAGTGCCACATTACTTATTCCCAGTATTGGCACGGATCTGCGTGAGCCATGTCTGCCCCCTTTGTTTCCAAGGCTTCCTGGTTTAGAAGTAAGCAGAGATATTTTTAAAAATATCCTTTATTTTATAAAGTAGGGGGAAAAGAGATGGGAGGGGTGAGTAATGCAGCCCAGGGTGGTGGGAGAGCTGTGCAGACCATCCCTGGGTGGGGAGGATCCCATCCCGTGTGTTGGAGCTGCAGGGATGGGCTGCAGCCTTGCTGCTGCTGCTGCTTTCTGGTGGCTCTGGTCTCCAGGGCAGATCCTGCCCTGAGGAATTTTGAGGGTGGGTTTCTCTGGCTCCCTGTGGGATTGGCACTCGGGCTCACTCCCACGCTGTGGGGACATCTCAAACCTCGCACAGCCCCATCTCCCTCCTGCTGGGATGAGCCCCAGCAGCCCTGTTGGGCTTGAGAGCATCAAATCTTGTCTGCCTGTGCCTCCCTCGAGGAACCTTCCCATGGATCATGCCAGGACTTTGCTGGTTTCATGGAGCAGGGAACACAGGAGGGAACAAGACCCCCATCCGTGACTGCCAATGCCGTGGGCGATGCCGAGAAGCAGAGCAGGGCTGAATTTAAAATGTATGATCCCAAGCAGATCCTCTTACCTCTAATCTGTCCCTAAGACAGGATTCTCTTCTTGCCAGAAAACCCTTTTATTTGCAGACTGATGTGACTAGAAGATGATAAGTCACTAATTCTTCAGTGTGTCTGCTCGAACAAGAGCCTGGACTCTTATCTCGGCAGGGCTGGCAGCCAGGGAGATGTTAATTGGGGTTTAATGTAGTGAACACAGCTCTGGACAAAGGCTGGTGCTGCTGACATCCCCGGGGTGCTTGCTGGGTGCTGTGGGGAAGGGGCTGTGCCCAGCTGGCCACCAGGGCTGGGGGGGCATTTCTGTAGGGCTGGGCTTGTGGCTTCTCCAGGCAGAGGGGACAGGGTGGGGTGACCCCTCCAAGGGGCTGTGGGGTGGCTCTGGCACCAGGGCAGGCTGGAAGCGCTGTGTGCTATGAGGGGTCCTGGTGTTAATCTGCACTTCCTGGGATCTGCTGAGGAGCTGAGCAGGAGCTGAGCAGCCAGAGCACGTTGTGGGCTCTGAAAGGATCTTGGCACCGGCTCTGGAGCGGCTGCAGGCAGGAGTGTGCAAGGCCTGGGGAGGAAAACATCCCAAGGCAGAAGTTGCTATTTTTAGCTGCACAGCGCAAATGCACAGAGCTGCTGAGGAATTCATCACCTGCCCCGGGAGATGGATGGTTGGGATTTTTCTCTGAAAGGAAGATGTATAGGAGAGGCAGAGGGAACCGTGCTGGGGTGTTTTGGCCACCCAGGTCTCCCCTGAGATGCTCATGAGTGTTTCTGGTGGTGGCACAGCTGAGGAGGAGGAAGAGGATCACTGATTGTGATTCCCAGCGCCTGGAACATCCTCCAGCCCCACACAGCACAGCTGGAGCAGGACCATGTCCAGCCACACCATGGCACAGCCCTGTCTCCAGCCCACAGCCCTGCCTGCTCTCCCCATTCCCAGAGGCTTTCTGCAGCTTCCTGCACAGCACCAGGCTGTGCCCTGCCCTCTCCTGCAGGGAATGTGCTCCTGAAGGGTTTTCCCAGGCTGGAGTGGTGGGCTGGCTGTGCTCTCCATGGAGGTGCTGATGGCTGGGCTGGATCCTGGGCACTGCTTGGATTTAGAGGGTTTTGGAGCACTGAGGGGACAAAGTGTGGCTGCTCCTGGATCCTGGCCTTGGCAATGGGCTGGGATGTCCCTGAGCCTGGAGAGGTGCTGAGCCACCAGGAGCAGCTCCCTGGCTGCGCATGTCTGGGAAAACCTCGGGGTTTTAACGAGCAAATTTAATGCAGTGTCCTGCTGTTTTGGGCACAATTTCCATATCGATCCTTGATCTATTTTTGCAGTCGCCGTTGGAGGTGGTGGTTATTTGTGTGTCTGCTGTAGCACAACTCATCCCATTTCCTCCTGGCACAGGAGCCCCTGTTTGTGCTTGCAGGGGCTCCCTGGGCTTTGCCAGGTGGGAATTTGGCTCCTTGGCACGGGGCTGTGGTGCTCCAGCATCCTTTCAGCCAGTCTTCCACTGCTGGGTGTGTCTCCTGGCTTCCTGAAATAAAGAATAACCCAATCTATCCCTGGCTCCCGGGTGGCCTGGCCCGGTGACACCACAACCTAATGACATTTCTGGGTGGCTGCACTGTCAGTCCCACAGCTCATTACTGGCACTAATTAACTCTGTGCTGCCCCGGCACTGTGCTGGCTTTGATCTATAGTCACTGATGCCATTTATCCCCATTTTGACAGGAATTTGCCCCCCCTCAGCTGCAGGAGATGCCTCCAAGGCCCAATAATGACATTTGAGGAGCTTCTTTTCCATGGTAAAAGTGCAGGGGGGTGCTTGGGTGGGCACTCCTGGGCAGCACCACTGGAGCCAGCACCAGTCACAGACTCCAAGGAGCCAGGTTGGGGGTCCCCTGGCTGGAGCCTGGATGGTGCCACTGAGCAGCTTCCCATTTGTCCAGTTAATTGCGAAGCAAATTGATCCATGTATCCAATTTAACTTTAAAGGCTTTAATTAATGAGTTCATGCGTGTAAGAGCTGGGAGTGGCCGGGGTGTCGATGATGCTGATCCCGGGCTGTGCTGCAGCTTCAGTGGCGTGGGCTCAGGCACCTGGGGGATGTGGCAGCTGCTCCTGGTGGGATTCACGAGCACTGTGGGCACCCTGTGACCCGGGGTGTGGCATTTGCCCATCCTGCAGCTGCTGTGAGGGCAGAGCAGGGCAGAAGGGCCGGGTCTGTGTGGGAGCATCGTCTGTGCACGTCTCAGGAGCAGTGCAGCTTCGCTCCATCACCTTCCCCTCCCTTCCTTCTGCTGCTCCTGGACAGCTGTGGTGGGATGGTGCCAGGGCTGCAGCCAGCGGGGCCTCGCTGGGTGATAATGCTGCTCTTAATTGAGGACCATCTGCACTCGGTAATTTAATTTTTCCCCTGCATCTGCAAGGTTCCAACTTTGTTTATCTGATGTCCTGAAGATTATTTTAATTCGGAGCGTCGTATTTTGTCCAGCCGAGGCACTGCAGGCATTCCGCTGCAGCCACTGCTGGATGAGATCTCAATAACGTTTGCACCGCCCCAGGATAAAAAGGACACAAAAACTGAAATTGGGAAGGGCGACAGCAGAGCTGAGGTGCAGGGATGGTTTTCCTGCCCGAATTGTGGCAGGAGGCTGCTGGGAGCGTTACTCTGTTCTAACAAACGAGGTGAGATGAGGAAGGAGCCCTGAGAGCACAGCCCCTCCCCTCGCAGGCAGGGCTGGCAGCACATTTCACGTCTCAGTGCATTGACACACAGCGTCTTTTGTCTTTGGATGCTTATTGGGAGCACAGCCCCCAGCTGTGCCTTAGAAGGGCTGACAGGTGGGAATTGAGGCAGCTCCTTTAAAAAAAATAAAATAAATGGAAGCTGGAAAGTCACTTAGCCGTGGTTTGTAGGTTCAGTTGAACCACGCTGGTGTGTGCTGCTGGCAGCAGCCCCTGCCCTTTCCCAGCCCAGCTCCTGCCTTCTCCCACCCTGCTCCCCGCACCTTCTTGGCTTCTTCAGCCCCGTTCTGCAGCCACCCTGTGCTTGGGGGCGCGCAGGGATCACAGAATCCTGGAATGGTTTGGGTTGGAAAGGACCTTAATCCACACCCTGCCCTGGGCAGGGACACCTCCCACAGAACCACGTCACTCCCAAGTCCCGTCCAACCCGGCCTTGCACACTTCCAGGGATGGGGCAGCCACAGCTTCTCTGGGCAAACTCCTTCGGGATGCGAGCAGGGATGCAGGCAGGGATGCAGGCAGAGATGCAGGCAGGAGTGATGCTCTGGCTTGCTCTGGCTGTGCCTCCTGCCTGCAGGAGCACTTCCACAGCTTCTCACCCTGGAACCCTGCTCTGTTCCACACCCAATCCTCAGAAAATCAATTTTTTCCCCAGGCTGGTCCAGCAGCACCTGGATCCCTGTGCAGACTTTAATTAGGTCCAAGCATTTACCTCCCTAAAATATAGGTCAGTCGTAATTAGTGTGACTCCTGTTGCTGCTGGCTCCATGTTAATTAACTCCTGAAGTGGAGGTCAGTGCATGTGGGGCACCTTTGAAGCTTCAGCTTTTTTTGGGCTGCTCTCCAGATGCTTCAAGGTGGCTTTGGCCTGGATGATCCGTGCTCAGGGCTGGGGCTGTGTTCTCCCTCTCTCCCACCCACAGTGTTCTGTCAGCCTTGGAGCACGGCCACCCTGGGGACATGGCCACATCCCTGGGCACAGCCACACACTCTGCTCTGAGCTGGAGGTGCCCATGTGGCCATGGGGAAGGGCACCTGTTGGGTGCTCGCTGTGTCCTTGTCCCTTGTCACCAAGTGTCCTCATCCCCTCACGCCAAGAGCTGGGGCCGATGGTGAAACACAGCACCTTCACCTTCCTCTGCAGCCCCTGGCACAGTCCCTGGCATGATCCCTGGCAGGTGGTATTGGCAGCTGGCTGCCAGCACCTGGGAATGGTGTTTGGAATGGCACTGTGCCACCCTGTGGGATGAGCCTGTGGGATGTGCCTGCAGGTCCTGCACCTGCACATAGGAGCCAGGGTTTTGGAGAGCAAGAAGAGCTTGGAGAGTGGATCTCCTGCAGAGCATAAACCTGCCCTGTCTCACCTGTGGCACAGGTTAGGACAGGGCTGTTCCCATCCTCAGGGATGAGGTGGAGGAGCAGCTCAGCGCTGTTTGCTGTGTCTGTGGTTCTGCCCTGGGGATGGCTCTGTCCCTGCTCACCTGGGAGCCCCAGGCAGAGGCACCAAGCTCCGGGGAGCACTTTGTGGCAGTGGGGACGCTGAGTTTTAGGCACTTCAAGCCTTCAAGAGCCCTGGTGTCTGTCCTGGGAAAGGCTCAGCTCCACATGTGGGGAGCCCTAAATCCTCGGCCGTCTCCCCAAGCCCCGGCTTTTCCCCGAGTACTTCCCTGCTCCCCCACCCCAGTCCCTGGCTGCCTATTTTTACAGCTCCTGGGCTGTGAATCACTCCTCTCCCCCGTCTCAGTCGCTGCCTTTGAAGGTATTTATAAACCTCGGCCGTCTCCCTGCGCCTGCCTGAGCAGACGGAGGATTCAGCGCTCCGGCTCTCCTGCCCTCTCCTCCTCGCTGGATCCTTGTGTAGATGTGCAGGAGATGAGCTGCTCCCTCTGCCCTCGTTAAAATCATCAATGAAGAGCCTCGCAGCTCCCGAAGGGGTGGAGGTGCTGAGCAGTGTGGGATGTGCGGGGTGGATCTTGGCATGGGTCTCTGGGGGGGTTTGGTGGCACTGGAGTGGCTGGTGGCATGTCCAGTGCCAGGGGTGGATGAGCCAGGACTGAGGCCAGCTGGGGTCCTGGCAGCCTTGGCCATCCCATGGCCATGTGATGTGGGAGATGGGAGCATCCCAAACCAGCCCCAGAGCAAATGGAGGAAATGGGGTTTAAATTATCACCAGAGCAGCCACCAGCTGCCTCATCCCACTGGTGCGCTGTTCCCTGGCCGTGTTTCCAGCACGTCCCACTGATTACTGTGCTAATTTCTATGGATCTGGCAAACAAATTAATCTCTTCTCTGCTCCTTCCCCTGGGACTGCTGGTCTGCAGGCTTGCATTCCTTTAATGTTTGGAGAGGCTGGTGCAGATTGCTGGGATGGTGGCTGCTCTGGGACATGCTCAGCATCCATCTCCTGCCCTCCAGCCACCCTGAGGGGCACTGAGGAGCTCCCACACAACTCCCAGCTCTGCCAGGGCATCCTTCCACACAAGATATTCTGTTGGCTTTGTGGAAAACCCAGCGTGGAGGAACTCTGCCCCCTCGGTTCCCCCTCTCCTAAAACCAAGCAAAACAAGGCGGGGGAAACATCCTGAGAGAGAAACCAGGAGAAAAATAGGTCCGAGAGGCAGGAGCAGGAGTTATTTTTAGTTTTCTGGCTGGATGTGGAGTGGTTGACTCTGTCCTTTGAAGGCCATTAAGGTGGGATGCTGGTGCTCAGTAATTTGTGGCCAGAGGTCTCCAGCCTGAGCTGGGTGTGGCATTGCCAAGGTTTAGGTACCCAAATAGATGCAACTTGTGCTGATACAGGGAGAGATCCTCTGGCTGGGCCGTGGTGAAAATGGCTCTGCAAGGTGCTGGGAGCAATGGATGGGAGTTTAAGAAGCAGGAGAGGGGATCAGCCTGAGGATTTGGGGGAAACATTGACTGGGACGGGTCTCTCTTGGTGTTCTGCAGCTGCATTCTCTCCTCACCACCCTTTCCATTCTCTTTCAGAACAAGGTGCTGACAGTGGATGGGGTGAAGGTGAAGCTGCAGGTATGTCCCCATGTCCCTGGAAGAATCTCCCTTGCTGTCCTGGGTGTTCAGAGATGGACAAAGCCCCTCAGAGGACAAAGCAGAGGAGCAGCCCCACAATGGGACCCCGCCTCTATCCTTTGTGGTTGTGTCTCCTGCCCTGGGACAGCCTTATGGACCCTTCTGGCTGCTCTGTGCCCTTGGCAGGAGCCTGCTCAGGGCTGGGGGCTGTTCTGGCCACAGTGATTCCCATCCCAGCCCATGTGCCCCTGCAGCCAGAGCTGCTCCAGCCACCTCAGACCTGACAGTTTCTCCGAGCCCTTTGCCCGGAGCTTGGTAACACAGATCCCCCAGGCAGCAGCGTGTACTCTGCAAACCTCCTGCTGCATTAAGGACTGATAAATCACATTAGCAGGTCCCCATGCATCCATCTGCTCCATGGATTTTCCGATTAATGGCTGTGTTGGGAGCCCTTAGCCACATTGTGTCCCCACACCGAGGAGTGGGAAGAGGCTGCTTCCGTATTTATTGTTCAGGTCATTTTTCCTATCAATGTCTGTGGGAGCAAAAGCTGGAGGAGCATCCTGGGGTGGCACCGTGCTGTTGGGGCTGGTTTGGGTGGGTTCTGGTCAGGTCTGATCCCTCTGCTCCTGTCTGCCTTCCAGATCTGGGACACTGCCGGGCAGGAGCGCTTCCGCAGCGTCACCCACGCCTACTACCGGGATGCCCACGGTAAGCACGGCACCTCTGCTCTTGGGGAGCCCCTCCCTCTGACTCTGGGGGGCCCTGAGCTGCCACTCCAGGCCAGGTGAGCCAGGAATCACTGCAGTGGTTTCCCACGGGCAGCAGCTGCCGTGGATGGGGGAGGCTGTGCAAACAGCAGCAGTGTGAGGAGTTGCTGTGCTGGATTTTAGTGTGCTCTGTATCTCACAGGGGCTGTGCACAGTGTGCTCTGAGCCCTGTCCCTCTCTCCACAGCTCTGCTCCTGCTCTACGATGTCACCAACAAAGCGTCCTTTGACAACATCCAGGTACAGCAGCGCCCCTGGCCCCTCCTGCTGTCCCTCACGTGTCACTGGCTGGGTTGTGGTTGTGGGTTCCTTCAGGAGCTTTGTGCTGGTGGGAGCTGTGGTCACTCGCAGAAGGGCTGTGGTTACTGCTGAGCACTTGCAAGGACAGGCAGGGGATAGGCAGAGAAGGTTTTCCCTTTCACAGCAAATAAAGGGTGATGGATTCACTGCTCCGGCCAATTAACGCTGTATAATTACCATATTGGCAGAGAACTTGCTGCGGTAGCTGAGCACAGCTCTCCCCAGCGAGCTGCTCCCTCACCCCCCTCTGCTCCTTCAGGTCACAGTGGGTCGGGGTTGGGCACCTCACTGCGCCCCCAGTTTAGTCCAAACCTGGCAGGGAGAGGGTCCCATCATCCCCAGCCCACCTGCTCTTCCTGCCAGCTTTGGGGGCTTCCTGGTGCTGCCCGAGTTTGTCCCCTCCCCTGGATCCTTCAGGGCAGCGGTGCTGTCAGGACCCCGTTCCTGACACCACGGGGTCAGGGATTACATGGAATTAGAGCAGGTTTGATTGGATTAGGCTGGATTAGAGGGCAGGGAAGCCACCCCACGGCTCAGGGAGGCAGGTTCGGGTGCCTGCTGGAGCAGTGTGCAGGACATGGGCACAGAGCACATCCCAGAGCCAACCCTCGGCCTTGTCCTCTGAAAGGAGGATCAGTCTGAACATCCCAAATGAGAGGGAATTGGGGTCAAAGCCCTACAAGCACCCCATGGCAGACGGAGTGGGCAGGGGGTGGGTCAGAAGGCTGCTGTTACCCTGGGAAATGGGGATTTGGGAGCAGCTAAAGTGGGGTGCTCAGCTTATTTGGCAAAGTGGGTCCCCCAGGGCTCGAGGGCACCCTCCTTGTTGACAGGGATCATCCATAGAACATCCCCAGCATTTCTTGGGATGCCAGCATTGCCTGCAAAGGGTGTCCATGCCAGGACTGGGGCAGCTCCCCATCATCCCCCCTCCCCTCCTCCTGGATTGGTTGCCAGCCCCTCTCTTTGGCTGTGTCCCTGCAGGCTTGGCTGACAGAGATCCATGAATATGCACAGCAGGATGTGGTCCTCATGTTACTGGGAAACAAGGTGAGCCTGGCCCCGGGGCTTTGACAGAGCCTCCTCCTCCTCCCATGCTGGAGCCACAGGCAGGGGAGCCCAGCAGGGCACAAGGGGACAGGGAGCCACCACAAATTGCTCTTTGCCATTCCTGTTGCAGGTAGATTCAGCTCAGGACAGAGTGGTGAAAAGGGAAGATGGAGAGAAACTTGCCAAGGTAGGTGAGGTACCTGAGGATGTCCCTGAGGATGTGCACAAGAGAAGTTTTACCTGGAGACCTGTCTGACCCAAAATACCCCAGGGAACACTTGGCTTTTTTCCCTTGGCATACTCTCCCCTTTCTCATCTGTTCTTCTTAAGTTTCTACTAACACCTTTTGTTTCTTTGTCCTCAAAAATTACTCCCTGAGAGCCCCTGGGAACACCGTTGGTGGCACTCCTGACCCTGCTGTGTCTCATCCCACAGGAATACGGAGTGCCCTTCATGGAGACCAGTGCCAAGAGTGGCCTCAATGTGGAATTAGCATTCACAGCCATCGCAAAGTAAGTGACCACAGCAGTGGCCTTGTCACCATGAGGAGCTTCAGCAGCGTCCAGATTACGCTGAGATCAACTGAGCTGAGCAAGGCAGCTTAGAATCATAGAATCCTGGGATGGTTTGGGTTGGAAGGACGATAAAGCCTATCCAGTTCCATCCCCTGCCATAGGCAGGGACACCTGCTACCATCCCAGGCTGCTCCAAGCCCTGTCCAGTCTGACCTTGGACACTTCCAGGGATCCAGGGGCAGCCACAGCTTCTCTTGTCAGCCTGTGCCAGGGCCTTCTCACCCTCACAGGAAGAATTCCTTCTGAACATCCCATCCATCCCTGCCCTGGCAGTGCAAAGCCATTCCCCCCTGTGCTGTCACTCCATGCCGTTGTCCAAACTCTCCTTCTGGCTCGTTCCAGACAAAATCCTCCCCCTGCCAGAAGCAGCTGCCTAAGACTAACATCTTTCCCCTTTCCCAGGGAGCTGAAGCACAGGTCCATGAAGCTGCCCAACGAGCCCAAATTCAAGCTCCACGACTACGTGAAGAAGGAAGTGCGAGGCTCGGGCTGCTGCAGGTCCTAACGTGTGTCTGTACAGAGACTCGGGCCCGTGGGCAGTGTGTGCATGTCTGTCTGTCGTGTCTGTGTCTGCCCCTAAGGCCAGCTGAGACAGGGCACAGGAGCAGCAGGAAAAGCTCTCTCAGACTCTGCAGCCCTGTCACATCCATCGGCTCCAGCTCCCTTTGCCAGCATTCCTGCCCAGCTCGCAGGTGGGTGTTTGGGAAGGGGCTGGGGTCTCCCTCTGTGCCTGCTCTGTGAGGCTGCTGTGACCTTTGTGTGAGCCAGGGTGTGACACAGGGGAACCAACACCTTCTCCCCACCTAGGAGGAAAAAAGTCCTGATTTTTTTCTGGGTAGGAGAAAGTCCTGAATTCCCTTTTCTTTCCCTGTGTACCTGGAATTCAGCTGAGAGCCCTGGCCTGGGGCGTGCAGGAAGGGTGTGTTTGCAGGCAGCCATTTTTGTAGTTGCTTTCTCCTGTCTGTCCATCCCTGTGAGGTGGGACAACACTTCCACAGTGAGGGATTCTCCTGTTCCCTGCAAGGCAGAGCTTGGCTGTCCAAGTGAGCTCCTGCACACCTGGCTGTGTACAGAGATTTCTGAATGTTCATCCCTTTGGGAAAGGCTCTGCTTCTCCTCCTTCCACCCTTTCTAGTACTTTGAGAAGAAACCTAATGTATTGCAGCTTATTCTAAATACCTTCCTGTAAGTGTGGTGGTGTTTCCAGACTGCAACAACGCTTTGATATCTTCAAAGTTCTCTTGGGCAGCTCTTTCTTTTCACTGCAGAGAGCTGGGGGGAAGCTGCAGGCAGTGATTTTACAGGCTGCAGACTCCTGCCAGCTCTCTTCAAGGGCCTCCTCACCCCTTTGGTCTGTGTCAGGCTTTTGGCTGTTTTTTTGTCAAGCTGCACTTCTCAGTACAAATTTGAATCTGGATGAAGTGTTTGGCCTTTGGCAATTTTTTCCCTTTGAAAACTCCACGCACGCATCAGCAGGTGCCCGCTGCGCCCAGCCTCAGTGGCTTCTCCAAAGGAAATAGAATAACCCATCCTTTGCCCTCCAGCCAGCACCAGCCCCCCCCAGCTGCTGACTCAGATGCCCCTGCCCCTCATTTTTCCTGGGATTTTGGCTCCAGCACTGCCTTCCTGATGGGCACAAGGAGCCTCTGCAGCTCCCACATGCTCAGAGTTTCACGCCTCAGGGAGCCACAGCAACACGAGCAGCTACAGCTTCACAGGGGGAAAAAGGATCTTAAAACGAACCTGATTTTTTTCCCTAAATAGTATTTTAGGGGAGAGACAAGTCTTAAAATTGTGTGATTTAAATTTTAAAATCACTCGTGGAAAACCCATTCCTGCAGGAATGTTTGCATTCCTGGCAAACCCCGCTGCCAGTCCCGCAGGAGCAGCCAGGTGAGCTCTGTGATGGGGGGGCTGTCAGGGCCCCCTCACCTCAGTAATTTGGTTTTGTGTGACAGCAGCAGCTCCATCCTGAGGTGACAAGGAGTCTCCCTAAAGGAAAAATTTAGGATTCTTAATGGATTAGGATCCCTAATGTCAGGATGCTACCTTGCCTCTCCCTCAGACTGGCGTCTGTCTGGGTTACAAAGGTGCCAACTGCTCAATTCTTGCTCAGTGTGGGTTTAAAACCAATAAATCTCCTTCGAGCAGGCTCAGCCCCAGTTCTCAGTGTGGGACTGGTTTCCCAGTGCCTGCACATTGGCCTGGCCCCAGAGCTCCTCCTCACGGTCATTTGGGATTTTTCCATGGGCCTTTGCTGCCACCACGCGTTACTGCTCAGCGCAGCGTTAATTATTCGAGTTAATTGCTCAGTGCACCCAGCCATGTGCGAGGACTCGGCCTCACCTGCAACATCCCATTTCTGCTGGCTCTTGTTTACAGCTTTTGGTTCATTCCTGTTAATAAAATTTTTTAATAATCTCCCTGGCTACAGCGGTGTTTTGATTGTCCAAACACACAGCACAGTCAGCCATTCAAATATTTCAGCTCAGCCTTGAACCCATCTGGCAGAAACAGGGTATGACACAGTTCAAACTGGATATTGGGAGAATTTCTCCCCCAAAAGGGTTGTGCAGCCCTGGCACAGCTGCCCAGGGCAGTGTTCTACTGGGAACCCACACAACATTTCCAGCCAGCCTGGGAGTTACAGGTCACCCATTGAAACTGTGATAAACAGAGACAAAACCCAGACTTTTCAAAACTTTATTCCGCTGTAAGCTACAAGATTTGCTTTACATAGAAGCCAAAGCAGAAATACAGCAGTAAAGCATTACAAATAAGGCTGGCCTTGAGACTGGGGAAACATTATAGGAGTAACTTATTATCTACGAAAAGAAGATTTAAATTCTCCATCTACACACTGCAGTACTAGAATTAAGAGTGTAAATCCCTTCACTTACTCACACTACTGCACACACCACCTTGCCAGGATATTCCCCTGAACCAACCCATGAGAGAGAGTCAAAGTCGGTGAATTCTTTCCTCCAGCTTATTCTGCAGTTGCTTCTCTGAGCTTTAAGAGCCGCTTCGCTGTAGAGCAGGAGCATTTCCGCACAAGGCTCAGCCCCACTTACCGCAAACACCAGAACAGGGGACACCGCGTTCTACCGGTCCAGAACGCCGGGGACTGCCGCGGATCGGGCATGGAGGCTCCGGGACGCCGCCACCACCGAGTCTCACATCGCAGCCGGTTCCCGCCGAGCCCTGAGGGGAGAAGGCAGCGCGTGAGGGGGAGGAGTCCGACCGGCCGCCCAGCCGGGCCGCGGGTATCGCGGACCTCAGCCGTAGCTGCTCAGCAGGGGCTGCGGCCGCCCGCCGCCCTCAGACGAGGTGTCAGAAAGTGTAAATGTGGATCATCACCGGCCCGCCTTCGGTAAATACCCCCGTTCCCGCCCCGCTCCCGCCCGCCCCGTCCCGTCCAGTCCCGCACCTCTGGCTGGAAAGACCGCACGCGCTCCACGCTACATCTTTTATGGCCTCTGCGACGCCACTATTGGACAGGCTGCTGTGGGCACAGCCAATTGCCAGCGGTTGGCGTGACCCCCACCCCGCCTCTCCCAGCGCTGATTGGCCGCCGTTCTCCTCCGTGCCAATGGCGATGCACAGCGCAGCGTGGCCCGAGGCTGAGGTTGCCGCCTTCGGATTGGTCACTGCAGGAGGCCAGGCCGAACCAGTAGCAACAGTGGATGTAGCATGGAGTGACTGTTCGCAG
>VWYP01031769.1:27011-55642 GCA_013400435.1 Pycnonotus jocosus
ACGGGCCGCGCTGGGCGGCTCCGGGAAGGGAGAGGCCGGGCCGGGCCGGGGGCGCTGGGCCCAGGGCCGAGGAGGTGCCGGCGGAGGCTCCCGGGGCTGCCCCGTGCCCGCCGCCCGCTGTGTCTGGGGGTGCCAGCGGCTCAGTTGGGACGCTCAGAGGAGCTCGAGCATCATCTGCGCTGTTCCGTCCCCGCTGAATCCCGCCCAGGGCTCGCTCACCGCCCCCGCTGCCCTCCCGGTGTGTTCGCTGGCTCTCATCGCAGAGTCTGCTTAGCTTTGGCTTTTTCTGCTGAGTTTTGTGCGTTTCTGCTCCGTTCCTTGTCCGACCGCAGCACATGTTGCTGCTGGTTCTTTCCTGCTCTCCCAGTAACCTCATTTCCCTGGGCTTGGGGTTCACGAGATACCAAATGTGGGCTGTCCGGGGGTAGGTCTCTGTAGCTGCCCCAGAACATTTGCAGGTTTGGATCAGGCTGTGAATTGCGGATTGTGGATTGCGCCGTCCTCTTCTCATTTCAAACGAGCTCCTGGGCTCTGTCCCGGTGACAAGCGCTGTCAAACGCTTTTGCTCCTGTTGGATCCCTGAGCTGATGTGCTGGGAAGGGCAGCAGGGAGGCTTTCCCTTGGGTTCAGCTTCCTTTTGAGCTCTGCTGGGGTCAGAGACAGCGACTCCGTGCTGCGGGGGTCTGGTGAGTGTTACAAGAGCTGGGTTTGGTGCGTCCATAACGCACCAGGTCCAGGCTGTTGTCCCTGCCAGGGCGTAGCTGTGTTAAGAACTGTGACCTAGCAGTTGTTTTTTCCACTTTGGCAACGTTGCTCTGCCTTTGTTTCAATCTCAGCACTGTAATTTTGCCTCCCTGTGTGTTTCCCCCCCCAGCCATGTGTTTTCAGCCTGCACTGAGCAGTTGAGTTCCTCTTGAACAGCTGCTGCATTTTGCCCTCGAGTGTTTGTCTGCCAGGAGTTTGAGCTTCCAGCCACAGCGAGCATGGTGGGGCTTGCAGGAGAGGGTTTGGGGGTGAAGGATGGCTCCAGAAAGCCCTTGATGAGTGAAAGTGGTGTGAGATCACAGAATTCTGGAATTCTTTAGGTTGGAAAAGACTTCCATGACCATTGAGTCCACCCTGTGCCTGATCCCAGCCCAGAGCACTGAGTGCCATGTCCAGGCATTCCTTGGACACCTCCAGGGATGGGGACTTCAAACCTCTCTGGACAACCCCTTCCAATTCCTGACAACCCCTTCCATGAAGAAATTCCTCCTGATGTGCAACCTGCACCTCCCCTGGCAAAGCAAATCCCTAAAATCATGCAGGAAGCTGCAGGAGCAGGTACTGTCTGCAGTCTGCTGGATTCCCTCCAGGAGCTGGGGTCCCCTGTCTGGAGCAGGGAAGGGACAGGCTGAATCCACCCAGAAAGCTCCAGCACTGGGGTTTGGTTTGTGTGCAGGTGACACTGCCTGAGGGAGGGAGTGTTTTACCCTGTGGAAGTGGGAAACCTGAGCCACAGTGGTGTTTCCAGTCAGGGGGTGCTGGTACCTTCACTGCTAACACTCAGACGGGGTTTTCACATTGATTGGACTCAAAGAAGGGAAAAAAACCCCAAACCCCAATCCATAGTTTTTGGGTGGTTTGATTCCCTGACCCGGGGGATCCCAGGGTGAATCTTCCTGTGGCAGCACAGCCTCTGATGGCCCAGAGCCAAGTGTGAACATCACATGGAAGTTTGTGTCCCCTGCCTGAAGTCAGCTCTTCCCTGGGGCTCCACAATCCCGAGGTGTTGCCGGGGCCTCAGGGAGCCCTGCAGGCTCTGGATGGTTGCAGAGCAGTGTGCTGGTGCCAGCTCTGCACTGCACCTGGGGCTGCTCCTGGGTGCTGCTGAGCACTTTGCAGCCTCAGTGGGGTTCAGAGGGCTGAACGTTCCCCTGTTCCCAGGGACCTTCCAATCCCTGCTGGATCTGAGTGTGGGATTTCCTGGAGCGTGACTGTGCCTTTCTCACGGGTTATCTCAGCCAAGCCAGGTGTGCCAGGAGGGAAAATCCTTCCTGCGTTTCAGTACTCGGATTACGTGGCCGTGTTCAGTCTATTGGAACTCTTCCCTCCCAGTTGTTATTCCTTTTGCTGTCCCTTCCCTGCCCGTTCCCCTTTGCCATGGGCATGGTGAGTCACACAGTCCCTGTGCCCGTGGGTTGGATCAGGGCATGTAGGGACAGCTGGGACAAGGAGGGAGGCAGCTGCTTGCTCACAGGGGTACTTGTCACCCTTCTTTGAGCTCAGCAAAGCTAAGGCAGTAGCACCCCAAATTATCAATTCAGGCTGCTCCTGCTCTGCCTTGAGCACAGCCCGAGCTTGGAGCTTCAGAGTCACCTTCCTGCTTTTAATGAGTTGTCCTGAGGCTGGAGCAGGGCAGTGCCTGTGCCTGGGAAAGCCTCAGCTGTGGGAGGGGTGTCCTGGCAATAAAAGTCCCCCACCACCATCAGTGTCTGTGTTTCGGGTGAGTGCTGCTCCCCGGCTCTGCCTTTTTGTGGCTGTTCTTAGTTAACTGGATTTCCCTGGATTGTCTCTCCAGGCGAAGAGCGTGTCGCTGTTTGTTATTCAGAATTCTGAACAGTTTAGGAGCTGTGAAAGAGAGTGAGAAACTCAAACTCCCCTTAAAGCAAGCGAAGGACTTTTCTGTCTCCGGAGCTTTTGCTGATCAGGGGAATAAATCCATGTGTGCTGGGAGAGGGGTTGTTTTTCCTGCACTAAACTGAACCCGGAGCAGCCGGGGCAAAGCTGGGAGGCAGCGTTGGAGATTGGCTGAGCTGTGGGATTTTCCAGCTGGATTTACATATCGCCCACTGCTCCGCATGCCTTTGTGTTTACATCACTGGGGAGCGATCCACACACGCACACACGTAGCGGAAGAGGCACTTTGGCCGAGGAAAAGCCTGTGCACAGCTCAGGAATTGGGCATGGTTGGTGGCATCTTGCCGGGCTCCGCCGCTCCGGGATGGCCAAGGGTGAGTTTCCTCCGAGGAGAAGTGTTTGCTCCGGGTGTAAGGTTGTGGGCAGCATTCCCAGGGAAGCTGCTCCCCTCCAGCAGTGAGGGAGGAACTGTTTTCATCCCTCCCTGGAGAGCAGGAGGTACCTGGAGTCCAGCACCGCTTTGGAAGGGGGTACCTGTGGCCTGTCCAGCAGCTGATTTTACCCTGATTTTATGATCCTTCAGAGTGACCTTTGCAAGGGCGTGGAATGCTTGATTGCAGCAACCCAGCAAGCGTGTCCTGAGGTTGTTGTGGTGTTTCAGGAGTGGGAAATCCTCGATATTCCTTAGGCAGAGTTGTGAGCACAGAAGCCAAGTTTGTGAGGAGAGGCAGCATCTTGCTGCGTCCCCTGGAATTCTGAGTCACCCTGGGGGACAGTTTAATCCCTGGTGTTTGGGGTTGTGGGACACTGAGTGGTGCTTCTGTCTCAAAGCTTTCAGTAGATGTGTCATGGTAGAAGTGTCCACATACCCTGATTTCTTTTGGAATCAAGGATTTGGTGCTGTTTCTCCCAGGATCACTAATTTGATCGATGAGTGTTGGTGTCTGTGGGTGCCTCCTGCTTGTTCTCAGTGGCAAAGCCCAAGGAAACTGTACAAAAAAAAAAAAAAAAAAAGGCAGATGACTGAAATTTACTGGATGTTTTTTGTTTTTTTCTGAAGGAGATGATGCATTTCAGCTGGATCCTTGAAGTGTTTGAGTTGCATCCAGAGGGCAGAGAAGAGTGTGTGTCACGAGGTGTCAAAGCTTTGGGGGATGTTGGGGGGAACAGGGGGTGGAAGTGATACTTTGTGCTTTTTGAGTCATGGCTATGGGCTCAGGTTTCCTGTGACTTTCATCTGGAAGAATCCCATATTGTGGTGGAGTGGTTACAGTTTTCCCAAGGATGCAGTGCAGCCAACCATAAGGAAAAGCAGTTGGAAAAGGCCTCAGCCATGGCACAGGAATCAGGGAATAAAGGAGAGAGGAGCTTTTATTGCTTTGGGTCTAGCAAGACTCCAGGAGAGCAGAATCCAGGTGAGACCAACATTCCTCTGGCTTCCTTGGAAGAACTTTCTCCATCCCCCAGTCTTTGCTGCTGCCCTGCCATGTCTTCAGGGGTTTTCAGTTGAGTTGCAAGCCCCTATATCTGTCAGATTTGCAGCAGGGAGGCCAACAGCAGAGCTGAGCCAGCCCACAGGACCCTGTGGGGTCTTGGCAGCCGTTTGTTCTCTCTGTCAGACAAGTCTGAGGAGCACCAGTGAGCACCAGTTGTGGTGTGAGTGGTGAGGGTGACTGTTCTCAGCTTCTGTGATCTCTTTCATCAGGATCTGCCTTGCACAGAGTTGGCCATTCCCTCCCAAGGAACTGCAGCAGGACTGAGATTTTTGCCTTGGGGGGGGAGGACGTTGTTGGTGTCAGGGCTTGGCTGGAGTTTTGTTCTTTTTCCTTCACCAAATTCACAATTTAACAATGTGATGGTCTCGGAAGGGCTCTGTTCTTTGAGGGAGGATGTGGAAGAGCACAAGCTGTGAGAGGCACAGCACGCAGCTCTGCAGCGGCAGGGCCAACTTTTAAAGCACCTTTTGATGGAGATCCTCGTGTGGCAGAGCTGTGAATGTGCCTGTTCCTGCCCAGCAGTGACTGAGGAGGTGCTGAGCCCACATAGGACAATTTTGATTGCAGGGTCAGAACTGTTGAGACCTGGACTGCATAACAAAAATGGTATTGTAGGTGGATCCTCCCAGGTTACCTGAAATGGAAGTAAAGCTTCAAATGTAGCTTTTATGTCATGGAACAGCACTGAATATTTGCCTCTGTTCTAACTTCTAATTTAATTTTATTTTTCTGAGAAAATTGAGGTGCTTCATTTCACCAGAGCAGTCACTTTTGATGCAGCTGTGGGAACATTTGAAAGTTACAGCTTCAGGTTTTAACATGAAGTATTGCAAATGTTCTTCTATCCCAAGGCTTCATTATCCTTTAGGAAAAGCATAATTTGAAATGCTTTTCCTTTCTGAACTCCATTTGTTCAAAGGCATGGCAGTGTTCAAACAGCTGTTGAATGTGATCTCTCAGTCCTGCAGTCAGTGCAAGCGCTGGTAAAAGTAGCAGCAATTAAAAATATCCCTTTTATTTTTATTGATGACAGCTCAGTACAATTATGGTCTCACTGTAAGACACTCAGAAAAGCTGGTGTGACTTACAAGAAAAACTTATAAACAATGAAAAGACTGTTCCACAGATTGATCAGGTGCAGGTGCCACATCCTGTCAGTAAGAGCTTCTGTTCGTGTTTTATGTCCTTTCTACACTGACTGACATCTAAAGAGTGCAAGAAATGTCCTGCTGGGTCAGGTCTTTTAGATTTTAGCTCATCTACAACCTCTTTGTCTCCTTAGTTTTGTGGGGTTTTTCATAAGTTCTTCCCCACCAGCTGGCACTGAGTGCTCAGAAGAGCTGAGTGTCACCTGCAGACACTGTGATGATTTCAGTGCTGGCTTTTATTCACCATCCTCACCCAGGAGCTGGAACAAGCTGGCTCAGCACTGGTGCTTGGGAACCATAGCCTGGTGTTCCTGAGCTCAGGAGGGACCAGAGGGCTCCACTGTGTGCTTCTTGTCCGGTGTCCATCGAAGGGGGTCTGTCTGTCTGTCTGTCTCAGGGATCTGCTGCAGCTCTGCATTCCTGCAGCCTGTTCTCTACAGGTCAGACCAGATGCTGATAGTCCTCATCACCCTGCCGAGGTGCACCTGAGGTGCTGATGGGCACAGAAGAGTTAATTAGTCTGTAAACACCCTGTGCCCTTGGCACCTGCCCTTGGCCCACGGAGCTTTTGTCAGAGTATTTCCCTGAGGATGTGCCAATGCTCTCAAGGATGTGTAACCCTTCTGGTTGTGAGTGCAGTGTTGTAAGAGGAACAGAAGCTGGTGTCTTACGCCATAAATACCCACGCTGTGAGATAAGGAAGCTCACGTCACCCAGAGGCTGCTCCAGCCAGGGCAGGATCACCATGCCTGCCTTTCCCACTGGCACCACTCCTGCTGTGGGACAATTTGCCAGCCCAGCAGCTTCCTTGGGGGTGAATAACCTCGGAGAGAGCTTCAGTGGGCAGAGAGGGAGAATTAGCCAGGCCACTGGTCCTGATTCTCCTGCCAGCTCTGAGGTGCAGTCACAGGGTGAAGTGTGGCTGATGCTGTTGGATCTCCCCTCAGCAGTGGGGAGAAGGAGCACTGCTTCCCCCTGCAGCTGCCTCTGCAGCTACTGGTGGTTGGGTTTTTTCTTGCCTGGATTACTACAGCAGGATTTTAAGGCTTTTCTTCTCGCTGAGTCTCAAAAGCCTCGAGTTGATCCCTGTGATGTGCAAATGTTGAAACCTATCCCTGCCCCCCCCCCACATCTGGTTATGATCAGCTGTGGGATTTACTGAATATTGGGTCCCCACAGCTTCCTTTTTCCAGAGCAGATTCCCCCCTTCTTTGTTTACTGTAAAAAAACACTGATGTTGCATGTTAAAAAAATGTAAAAAATTAAGTTTAGGCGAGGAGAATCTGGCTCACAGGCTGGGTTCATCCTCCGGCCTGGAAGCACAGGACAGTCTAGCTGGCAGGGTTCAGGTGCCAAGCAAAGGTGCAGAGATCTGACTGAGATTTTTGCAAGTGCTGTAGGAATCTGGTATTAATGTTGACACCATCAGCTCTTTTCTGCCTCCTTTTCAGTTCTTTGATATCAGTTGGAAAGGTTCTCAGATGGAAAGGAAGATGTGAGGATCTTATCAGACAGTGCTCTGGAGAGGTGTCTGCTCTGCTGAAATACTCCTGTCTGTGGTGGGTGCAGAGGTTTGGGCTGAAATCAGATATTGCTGTGGCAGCTGGTGTTGTGCAGCCTGGCTGAAATTCCGCTCGACATTTTTTCCATTGCTCACATTCCTCTGGTCTCTGCTCGGAGCAGACAGGAGCAGGCTCCCTGCTGCTGCTGCTGCTGCAGGTACCTTGCTCAGCCAAGCTGCAGGCACAGGTCAAGCTTTTAAACAGTGAGTGGAAAATCCCTGTATTCCACATTCCCTTCCCCACTTTGGAGTTATTGGAGGTTCCCAGGCAGGGATTGAAGGGTCACTGTGGTGGCTCAGTGGCTGCAGTCACTGCTTGTGCCACATCTGATCCAACCTTTAATGGTATCACAGAACTCCTCACGCTGTCAGTTTATCCCCATTTTTGTTTTCCCTGCCTCTGAGTGTTTCCCATTGATTGAGTCTCCATCTGTTCCATCTGAAGGTGATGCATACCCTGAAAATGAGAGGGAACAAAGCTCTGCCTGAGTCTCCAGACAGCCCACGATCCTCCATCAGGGTGGGTTTCCTCTCTTTCCACCTGAGAGTGACTGTTTGCCCTAAACTCCATGAGAAACAGCTGATATGCAAGGTTTCCTTAGCCTTAACTGACAGGGCTGATGAAGTGGGAGCAAATCTCTGCTCCTGCCTTTCAGTAGTGCAGGATCAAAATTGTGTGGGTAGGTGTTGCATGGATTCATATCCCTGAAAATTTGAATATTTCTCTATTTCCACCCAATAACAGGAGGAGCAGAGTGCTGAATCCTTTTTCCAGAGGAGAGTGTAGTACTGCTAGATGTAGGGAACCTGTGGAGAGGGGAATTTTAGGGATACACATGTTGTTGGACATGAGATAATGCAGCCTTGAGATGGGAAATCCCAGGGAATGGAGCAGTTTGTGCCATCGCTCGTGGAAGTACTGCTTTGCTTAATTTATGAGCACTGCATCATCTGGAGACCCCAGCTGGAGACCTCTCATCCTCAGCCTTTGTAGCTGAAGAGGGGAATCTTCAGGCTGCTGCAGAAGGGGGGAGTTTTTGCCGGGAGGAAGCCGAGAGCTCCAGTGGCTCATGCAAGGCTGCCAGAGGGAGAGAGGCTGAGTCAGTGGGGTTCAGATCTCCTGGGCCCAGTGACCCAAACCCTTTGTCTGCCCTCTCCCACCCTCCAGGTTCCCTCTGCTCTCTCTGCCCTCAGAATAAAAGGATCCAATGGCCAAAGCCAAACTTCTGGGTTGCTGGAGCCCAGCTTTAAACTCTGCAGGTCTCCCTGATGCTGCAGCACAACTCTGCTTCGTTCCTGCTGCTTCTGAGACAGCTCCAGACTCTGTGCTCAGCAGCTCCTTGGGGATCTGGCATTTGCAAGCAGCCAGGACAGCGCTGTCACGTGTGTGGAAAACATTATCCAGATCCCTGGGTTTCAGATGCTTTTGGGTTTGGTTTCAGGGTTTCTGTTTGGTTGGTTTTTCTTCGGAATTTTGGGGGTTTTATGATTTTTGACCATTTTAGTTGTTTCTGAGAGCAGCAATCCCCTGCTCAGGATTCTGCTGCTGCTGTTCCTGGCTGCTTGACAGCTGTTGGATCCAGGGCTGCAGGGAAGTGCTGTGTCAGGCCCTGAGCAGAGCCTTGGTCGAGGACAGCTCGGGTGTCACCTTTGCAGTGTTTACAAGGCGTGTGCAGGATGTGCCCAGCCCTGTGTGCCAGGGCTCTCTGGGGAGGTGGGAATCCCTGCACAAATCCCAGGTCACAGCTGCCTGCTGGGAGCCTGTCTCTCTCTGAGCCCCAGTTTCCCTTTCTGTAAAGTGGAGAAATCACAGTGGTGCTTTTATAAATAGCTTGGAGGTTTAGGGCTTGTCACTCCCAGATAAGAGGAAACCAATTGCTAGAAACACCTGAGACACTTCACCTTTCCAATGCCAGGCTGAACTTTGTCCTCTCTGAGGGAAACTCCTGCCTGAGCTCCTCTGTGTGATGGCAGAGGAGCTGCAGCTCCTTCCTGAGGGTGTCCTGTCTCTGAAGGAGACTGAGAGCATCTTGTCAGATTTGCTGGGACAGCAGCATAATTGTGCCCTGAAGCAGTATCAGGTTTCAGCAGAGGTTAAAGAAAGCAAATTCCATGTGTTTCTGCAGATTATTGTTGTGCAATTCTTGACTCTGCAAACTTGAGCCTAATGAAACGGTGGAGGGAGAGAAATGGGCTCTCATTGAAAGCTAATCACATATTTTAAAAATGCTGAACCCAGGAACAATTTGAAGGAATCTGCCTCTTGCTGCTGAAAATCCAGGTTTATGTGAGTTCAGGTAAACACTTGGGCTTTGTGCTGCAGGAGAGTGTTCTCTGAGCCCAGGAAAATACCCACAACGAGAATAACTCCCTTTGTGCCTTTCTTCTTCCACAGAGCAAGCTTCCCATGACTAACAGATGCTGGCCTAGATTATGAGCTCAAACAAGAACGCTCGCTACAATCGTTTCTCCAGTGGCACAACAAACATCACTACTTCTGAAAATACTAACGGGGTAAGGCCACTGCTGGTGGCACAGGCAGGGGACAGGGCTGCTTCCTGTCTTCTCATCCTTTCTTTTGAAATCCAGTGGTTTTTTTGCCACTTAAAATCTCACTATTCACAGATAAAATATGTATGCTGGATGTCACCAGCTGAAGTGACATACAGTGAAGGCTTTCAGTGCCCTGACATTCATTTTTTCAATATTTCAGACAAGAATGGAAACAACCTTTGGACCAGCCTTCTCTGCTGTGACCACCATCACAAAGGGTGAGTATTTCATGTGTGCTGTGTGTGATGCCAGGGTGGTTGTTGTTGTTTTACAGATCATAAAGCTGTTGGGAGAATCTCTCTGGTCGTTAACCAGGTGTTGAGGGGCTGGGTTTGGTGTTATGCAGCCCAAGTGTCGTGACTTGATGGAAAGGAGCAGGCACAGGAATTTTCTGTCCTCAGGCAGACTGAGCAATGCCACTGGGAAGGCCTTGGTGAAAACAGAGTAGTACAACAGGGTTTGATACTGAGCTCAGCACCAAATCTTATTGATCCCTGTGACAGTCATCACCAATGCTGAAAATTTCCATCTTCTTTCTGTGCCTGACTGTGAGTCACTCTGGAGCTTTGGTGAAACCCTGTGGCCATTTTTAGCTCAGACAGGAGGGGATGCAAATGTCCCTGCTCATTTACAATTCTTGTGCCTGGCTCCTCAAAGCTCAGCAGGTGAGGGGAGCCTGAGCCCTGGCACATGGGGTGAATGTAGGAAGAGGCCTGCTTTCATTTTGGAATACAAGTATTGTTCCTTTAATAGAAACAAAAAGACTTGACACTGATTTTGATAAGGAAATCAACATCTGCCCGAGAAAAATGTTTGGATTACATTTGTCCTGGACTCTGGATGGTCTTGGACTCCTGAATGTTTACATTCAGACTTTTATACATATAAGAATCAGTTACATGATCTCTGTACAAATATTTCATATTTAATTTAGCATGGCTCCCCTGTGCCTCAGGGATATCCAGACCTCCCTGGATTCAGGCAATTTTTATTTGTGACTGAGATACGTGGGAGTATAAAGTTTCCTTTTAATAGTATTTTTAACCTGTGGACCTGACAGAATATTTTCTGTGCTCTTTTCTGGGCAAGCTCTCAGAGATCAGGGTTGTTCTACCTGTGCTGATACATCCAGTCATGCACCAGCATTGGAGAATCCCTTGTCTTTTCCTTTTCTACAGAACACTTACAGCTACAGAGGCTCTCCCATAGCCTGGAAATGTTTCTGAGGGGCCTAAATGCTTGTTTTTCTTTTTTAACTCCCTTTAAAGCTGACGGGACCAATACTTTCAAGCAGCACCGTCGGACCCCGTCCTCCTCCAGCACCCTCACCTACTCCCCACGGGATGAGGATGATGGCATGGTAGGTGTTGTCAGGACATTCCTGACTGGCTTAGCTGATCAGAAGTGAAATGAGAGGTGTCTGGAGCCCCTCTGGACTCCTCTGTCTCCCTCATCATGCTCTGTTATGTGTGCCCCAGCCTCAGCACTCCTGGCTGCTCCTGAGGTTGGTGCCGTGGGGAAGCAGCTCATTCTGAGCTTTAGGGGGATTTAGGCTGGAGCTGCTGCTGCTGCTGCTTTTCACACTGCTTGAAATTGTTATATGGGTCCAAACTACAAATCCCAGAGCCTCCTTGTGAGGATTTTCCTGGCTCCTGGGACAGCAGGGAGCTCAGGAGGAAACAACCCCGGCCAGGAATGGCTGGGCTGTGACTGGGGCCAGGCACTCTCTGTGTTGGATGGATCCCAGCTGGCTCTGCAGTTATGGCTGTAGAATCCATTCCCATTCCCACCTCCAGATGGGGCCTCTGACCACGGGGAGCAGGTTTGGAACCTGCAGAGTGGGATGTTGGACACTATGGGCTGTGCTGGGCTTCCTACACAAACCATTCCCTTGTCTCCCGATATCTTGGGGGTAAAGCAATTCCCAATTTTGTATCCAGTTTTCTCACTCACTCCTGAGTAAGTTCTTTTTGGGGAATTTAGTGATTGAACAGGCTCCAGAGTTAGCTGCTTGGAGAGAAATTAAATTAGCTAAATCAATTAAATCAAGAATAGCAACAAGCAAAGCAAATCTTGATGAAGGAAAGGACAGCTCCAAGGCTGGATCTTCTCTTATCCCTGGTGCTTCATCCACATCTCACAATCACAAGCTCTGCTCAGATCTAAACATGTTAGTAGCAAACTTCAAATTAAGTACTCCTAGACTTAGTGAGGTTACAAGACCCAATTTCCAAGCCAGGCATAAATGGATCATTGCTGCTGGAGTTAGTGACTGGGGTCAGCAACAGTGTGGAACTGCAGCACTTCTTAAAATAAATTTGACACCAGATTGCAAAGAATTTTATTGTCAGCATCCTATAAAGTTCCTTCTGTTGCTCAGAGATCTTGCTGTGTTTTATGTGAGCCCGTGGGGGTTTTGTTTGTTGTTGGTCTTTTTTCTAACAAGTCCTTTGAAAATCTGCCTGGCGTCCTTGGCAAGTGCAGCTCTCCAGCCCACCAGTGACCCCACAAGCTGGGCCAGTGTTCAGGCCACCCCTGGCTGTCAGCACAGACCCTGTGGGCTGAGTGCTGGGCTCACAGTGCCCTTTTCACGAGCTGGGCAGTTCTCACAGGGCAGAATGGAGGATTTTTCCAGAGGAGAGGATGCTGTGAATATTTCATTTAGCCAGGTCTGATAAAGAAACTCCCTGACTCCTTTGAAAACCTCACTGGCACAAACTGGGGTGTGCAGCCAAGAATAGGAGAGATCTCTGCTGGGAGCCAGCTTCAATCCTCTTGGACAGTCTCAGCCCACTTTCCCTGGAGTGTTAAATATTCTTTAGCAAAAATAGTGAGAGGATTAATGAGTGGTTCAGGAAGCAGCGTGAGGTGCTGACAAACCAGAACCGCCTCTGTCCAGCTCTGCCTGCTGCTGCAGGCAGACTCACTAACCTTCTTAGGAAGCTTCATTTGCTTTGTCAAGAAATAATCTGGGATTTCCCTTCCTCATCTCACTGAGTTTTCCCTCCTCCAGAAGCTGCCAAGGGCTTCTCAGCCTTCAGAGACAGTTGGAGATGAGTCAGAGCCCTCTTGTGACCTCCACCACCCCTTTTTCTTTCCTTGTAAAGCTGCTGTTAATGAAACAAAAGCAGAGCAGTGTGTTTTGTGTGCAGGGCAGGGATTGCTGAGTGGCTGCTGTCATCCTTCCTGGACACAGTGCTGCAGGTTCCCACCTTGCTGTGCCTGCCTGGAGCTGGAACCTCCTGGGCTGTGCTGGAGCCTCCACCTGGAGGCTGCTCCTGTTGCTGAGGTGATGGGAACTGCAGCTAAAGATTGCAGCTGAATATTGGGACAATTGGATACTGATGGTGGAGGCTGCCTGGCTGTGCAAAGTCTTGTTGTTTACAGGGAGCTTCACCTCTGAGCCAGAGGCTGGATTGAATTGCCAGCAACAAACTCTCCATCTTCCATCTGATGCTCGAGTGCTCCATCCTTGGGCTCTTTGAAGGTGTGCCTGATGTTTAGTGCAGAAATGAGGTCTCTTGAGTTTTATCCTTATTTGCTTGGCAGAGCCAAGGCTGCACATTCCCAGAGGGTCTGGAAGTGCCAGCATACCCTCTGCCATTCTGTGTTGTCCCCACAGCCCAGGGGGAGTGAAGGATCCTTCTCAGCACATCCCTTTCTCTGCTGTGCACTTAACACCAGCATTATCCAAACCAGGACACAGGGAACTGAGCCCACAGTCTTACACAAACCCTGTGTGTCTCACACCCCTGCCTTCTGGGAATGCTGCAGTCCCCCTTCCCTGTTGCTGATGCTCACTGGATGTTGCTGGTGACAAACCTGCCTCCCTGCAGAGCCTGCCTTTGCTGCCCTCACCACACCTCACCTGCAGAGTGCACAGTCACTCTGGTTATTTTAATAATTTCTGCTGCTAGTGGAGGAAAAGAATAAAATGAATGGGTACACATAAAATGCATTTACCTTATTATAACCATTCCTCCTTAAGGTTTATGTATTTAGTCAATAAATATGCTGTCTTTAAGGGAAAGACATTTATGCTTTGCCTTCTAAGCAGATGCAGCGTTTCTGAGTTCCTCAGAGCCCAGGATCATAAAAATGAAGCAGCAGAGCAGTGTGAGGAACCAGCAGGATCCTGGTCTGCTGCTCTCCTGCAGCCCAGCCAGGCTGCACTGGGACTGCAGCGTGCTTTGTCTCTGGGAAGGGCAGCAGCCTCTGAGCCTCATCTTGCAGCTTTCATTGCTGAATTTCCTGCCAGCCCCACTGCCCTCCTGCATTGCCTTTGTCTATGCTTGGGTCTGATGTCACCCACTCTCACCCAGGGCAGGCACACAGAATGCAGCTCCTGAGGCTCAGATGGAACACAAGGAAAAGCGTTTTTCTCATGAGGTGCTGGGCAGGAACTCAGCAGAGTCTGATCTGTGCAGCTTTCCCTGTTCCCTGGGCAGTGCCAGGGCCTGGCCTGGGCCAGGGCCAGGGGGAGTCCCTTTTCCTGTGGGCAGCCAGGGATCTCCAGAGCTCCTTCCAGCAAACACTCCTCAGGACTAGGGACTGTCAGAGGCTACAGCCAAGCCTTGGAGAGTGTGGCAAGTGCAGATGCTCATCCATCATGCCTTGTGTGAAGTGTCTGAAGCTTCTGGCTTCATTCTTCCATTTCCTTGTCAGAGCATCCATTCTGCTCATTGAAGCCCTTTATTCCTGCTCTCTGCACCTTTTCCAGTCCACCAGCAGCATCTCTTGCAGAGTAACCCGGCAGTGGCTGCACTCCCAGTTGCACTGGATGCTCAAATCCAGTCTCCCCGTGGTCTGCAGGCTCCAGTGGCACTCTGACACCGAATGGCACCTTGGCTACGTGCTGATGGTTGATATTGCACCCTTGGAGACGTGCTGCTGGTTAATATTCCAGCAGCAGCACTCCCCCAAAGCCAATCCCAAGGCTGCTGTAGGCAGAGGATCTCTCTGGATTGGTGCAGGCCGTGTCCATGCACTCTCCCCTCCCGAGCAGGAAGCGGCAGAGCCAGGCTCACAGAGAATTCAATAGAAGGAAGTCTCCACACTTACGCAAAGAAATTTGGCAGAAGTTAGATAGTGAGTGCAACAACAAGTGCTGCTGCAGAGATTAGAGACATTGCAGGAGCTGGAGCAGTCTCTGCAGGAGATTTACAGAGCTTTCCATGAAGGATTAATTCTTCCAGACCATTGCTTTGCGGGTGTGCACGGTAAGTGTGCAGGGAATGCACCTTGGAGAAAGTGATGTGCTTGGAATTTCCATGTCAGCCTGGTTTAGGGAGCTAAACACAACTGGTTCCTGTCTCTGGGCACAGTGCAGGGAAGGGCACGCAGCAGCAGGGCCACTCAATGCAGCTGAGTGTTGTGGAGGGGGAAAACTGAGCCTGAAGGCTTTTCCTGGAGTTTGGGAATGATTTGCACTGACCAGAGCTGCTCTGTGTCCGCAGCCTCCGATCAGCACCCCGCGCCGCTCCGACTCCGCTATCTCCGTCCGCTCCTTGCACTCCGAGTCCAACATGTCCTTGCGCTCCACGTTCTCACTCCATGAGGAAGAGGAGGAGCCAGTAGGTATTTGGGATTGTCTGAAGGAGCAGGATTAGGAAGCTCAGTGTCAAAAGAGTAACTTAGTCGTGAGTACACTGAGCTCTCGGGCAGATTTTGTGCCCTGCCTGGCTCAGACTCCTGTTTTTAACTTTGTTTCCTCGTGTACCATTTCCCTGCCTGGAAAGGGAGGACAATGGTGAGGTTTTTCTGCTTCCCAGAAAAACTGTAAGTCTTTGCAAAGTCCTGTGTGATTCCCTGGCCCTGCACCAGAGCAGGGTGGGCTGCAAGGCTCAGGCTGGTGGTCTGGCCCCAGGCAGCAAGAGAAATACAATTCCCCATGGATTTGGAGCCCCATCCTCATTCAGGGCTGCGTGGCACTCCACAGATTTGATTGTAAGCCCTGGGGAGGTGCAAGGAATTATCTAATGCTGGGGGAGGATACTTTTAAACTGAGTTTAGCTTGTGACACAGTAACCAACCCCAAACCAGATGAATTAAAGGTCAGATGCTGTTCTGCCACTGATCTGGGATAAGAGTATGTTTCATATTTAGGAATCCAGGGGGCTGTGTTTGCATTTCTGAGAGCAGCACAGGATGAAAAGACAGAGTGAACTGCAGAGATTGATTGGAAATGCTCTGAAATGTGAGCATGGGGAGCTGTGGTGCTCCTGGAGGATGTGCTTGGAGCCCTGGAGAGCCATGGTGCTCTGGGAGGATGTGCTTGGAGCCCTGTGCTGGCTGCCCTAGTTGGTAAACAAAACTGCAGAGATGGGCTCATTGCAGCAGAAACAATGTTGTTTCTGCTTCCTAAGGAGTGAAGGAGGGCCTTCCTTCAGAATGCTTCAAAAGCATAAGAGTGCAGGCTGCTTTAAAAAGTGCTCTTTAGCTCAGGCTTAGTACAATTTTGACAACTCTCTGCTCAGGCCACCCAAGGACAAAGTCCCAGCCAGTGCAGCTCATGCAGTTCTGGTGGCTCAAATCATTGGCAGAGAAGCTGTTCCATGCAGTTTGCTGTCAGGTTCTGATCCTGCCAGATGCTGGTGGCCCCCAGTTTGGGATGAGCTGAGGGTCTCCAGCCATTCCCAAGTTCATTCTTTCCCTACTGGAACTCAGCAAATCCAAACAGAATTTTATGTTGAGACAACGGTGTGCCCCAGGCTCCCTGAGGCTCACCACTGAGGGAATAACACATTATTCCTTCTGCAGAGCTGCAGGCTCTTGGTTTGGACTAACCCAGGCTGTCTGTGTCCCTCTGTGTGCCCTGCAGGAGCCCCTGGTGTTTGCAGAGCAGCCGTCCGTGAAGCTGTGCTGCCAGCTGTGCTGCAGTGTGTTTAAGGATCCTGTCATCACAACCTGTGGGGTAAGGCAGCCCTCTCCCAAATACCCTGAGTGAGCCAGAGCCAAGCATGGACTGTCCCCTCTGTCTCTCCCTGGGGAGTGTCAAGCAAAACTAGGGCTTGCTTAAAATGGGGTGGCTTTTCCCAGGAGAGCAGTACTGTCAGCCACCCTGTCCTGGCCATCTTCAGTGTCCTTGTTGTGGCTTCCATGAGGTTGAAAACTCCTCCTGAAGGGCTCTGCAGGAGCTCCTGGGCACCCCAGGAATGGCTGTGCTTCAGTTGTGAAGGAAGTGTTGCTTATAAAACAAGAATGGCTCAAAGCTTCATTTAGCTAATGCTTGCAAAGGGATTTGAGATCCTCAAATGAAAGGCACAGAGTATTATGAATATTCTTCTGGATTCCATTTTACTGGGGTTTAATAGAAGCTGTATATTATTCCTGCCTCTGTGCTGCTTGTGAAGAAAGATGGCTTTGAGATGGCTCTAATGCTTCTGACGTGCTTCTGATCACCAGAATGGGGCTGTAGCAACAGCAGCAGACCTCAGCATTGTTTATTGCAGTGAGGGTGCTATTCCCCAAAAGTGCTGGAAGCTGGTACAGTTTTGTCTGCTCCATTCCAGTAAGCAGCTCTGCACGGAGACACTGAGATTTACTGGTTAATGTGGAAAAAACCCCACTGCAGGAAGCAGCCTGGCTTCATCTGCAGCCCTGCTCTGGCAGCTCTGGAGGGAGCTCAGTGCAGCTGTGCCGGGCAGGAAAAGGCCATGGGAGCAGGGCAGCAGATAACAGCTCCAGAGGGGGACTCACAGCCCTGCCAAGAGCTGCCTCCATGGCCAGGGAATGTGGCTGAGGAGGCTCCAGGGAATGCACAGGGCAGGATCAGGACCAGTGAAATGCTGCAGCCTTTGTGTTCATTAGAGTGTTTGATTGTGTTTGCTACTTTGTCAAGTTAAACTGTCAGAACGGAGAGGGGAGCTATTTAAAGTGCTCAAATTTACAGAGCATTTAATGGGCTCGCAAACCAGCTGTTCCATCTGCCTGACAGCAGGACAGGGCAGCTTCTGCTACCTTAAGAGGGCTCCAGAGGGATGGATGTGATGGGCTGACTGGGCAAGGACAGGGAGAGGCCAGGCTTCCCCTTCCCTTAAGGGCTTTTCAGGGGAATGAGAGGGATGACATGGGCTACAGTGGAGGGGGAAGTAGAAAACCCTATATAGATGTGGAGGGCAGGAAAGACTCAGATGTGTTTAGAAGCAGGCTGGATGGAGCTCTGAGCCCTGGTCTGGTGGAAGGTGTCCCTGCCCCCATGGCAGGGAATTAGAACTTGATCATCTCTAAGATCCCTTCCAACCCAAACCATCCCAGGATTCTGTGATCCCATGAATATCAGAGTGTGGCAGAACGTGCCCCTGGCTTTGGCTTCACCATGATCATGGCCTGATCCTGAATGAGGAGAGCATCAAAGCTCCAAACTGTGTGTTCAGTGCTCTCGGGAGCAGGACCTGTGCTTCACCCTGAGCTGCCTGAGCAAGCAGCTGGGGTTTGCCCTGTGGTGCTGAGCTAAAACAGGCAGAACAGCTGCTGAGGCTCCTGAGCCACAGGCTTTGGTATCTCCCACCTTTCCCATCAGTAGCCACAGGGAATAATTTGCCTGCTCTCGTTTTACGCTGACGCTGCTGTTCCTCTCTGTCTCCACAGCACACGTTTTGCAGGAGATGTGCCGTAACATCTGGTGAGTACAGAAACTGTTCTTGTGTGATGCAGCCAAAACACTGTTATTTTCTGGTTTATTTGCTTTCACCTAAAGAGAAACCTGCAGAAAAATGTCCAAAGGGCTTAAAACAAGCTGTCAGTCAGATGTGCCACTGCAGCAGTGAGGGGCTGGGGGCTGATGGTACACTCTGGAGCACAGGCACTGCAGAGAGGGCTGGGCCCTGCTCCTGGGCACAGGATGTTCTCAGATCCTGGAAAATGCAATGGATAATCCCAGGATAATACGTCTTGCCCAGGGCTGACCCACTGATTTCAAACTGAAAGCTTTCTGTGGCTGTGTGGATAAAGAACCAGGGGTCACAGTTGGCATCAACCCCTTCTCCTCCATCCCCTCAGTGCCAGGCCTCTGGCTCCTGACTGAGCCCCACTGAGCTGCTTAAGCTCACCCAGCTCTTCCAGAACCCTGGGAGAGCCCAAGCCCCTGGCTGCTGGCCTGGGCTAACCGGCTCCTGCTTAGGTTGGACTCTGGCTGCAAAAAAAGACTTTTTTTGGCACGAGCCTGTGTCCCTCTTGGCAAGCTGTTGTTCAGCACAGAGCCAAGCCATTGGCATTACCAGAACAGCGAGGAGGCTCCCTGGGGAGTCCTGCAAAGCAGCACCTTTTCCTGCCTTAACATTTTTGTGTTCCATATGCAAGAGGTCCCTCTGCTTTGCATGTTAATCCCCTCACTGTGCTCTGCTGTATCAACCCCAACCCACAGATCTGTAGCAAAAGGCTTTGCAATTGCATTCCCCATGGCTGGAGTGTTCCATAAACAACTGGATGTGGCAGAGCTCAGTTCATGAGGTGGTGATCAGTCCAAGGCTTGGACTCGATGATCTTGGAGGTTTTTTCCAACCTAAAGGATTCTGGGTTCCAGTGGTTGCTGGCAGCAGGACCTGAGCCCAGGCCTGGGTGAGGAGCAGGTTATGGCTGGGGCATCTGGTGATTTGTGCTCACTGCCTGTCAACACTCACCCTTCAGCCAGCACAAGGCAGCCTGGATCAGTGTGGGCTTCTTTCATTGGCAGCTCCCTCAAATCATTAACATAGACTGTAACTTTTCCAAGCCCCAAAACATCCAAATCAAGCTCCAATCAACCAAAGGTGATGGCTTGCAGACCTTGGGTGAATATTCCTGGCTCCTCCCATGGCCCCTCACCTGGGAGTTGGCTGACTTGACCAGGGAAGGCAGAAAACCACAATTTCCACACAAGGGGGCTCTTGGAAACGCTCATGCCCTGTCTCAGCCCTCACTGACCGTGCCATCCTTCCCTCCCTTGGCAGAGAAGTGCCCCGTGGACAATGCCAAGCTGACGGTGGTGGTGAACAACATCGCGGTGGCCGAGCAGATCGGGGAGCTCTTCATCCACTGCAAGTACGGCTGCCGGCCCGCCGCCAGCAGCAAACCCACCGCCTTCGAGGTGGACCCCCGGGGCTGCCCCTTCACCATCAAGCTGAGTGCCAGGAAGTGAGTGCTTGTTGCAGCCTGCAGCCTCTCCAGGGACAGGGCAGTGCCAGCCTGAGCTGCCCTGCGGCTCCTGCCAGCGCTGTGCCAGGGGGACGGGCAGGGTGGCTTCAGGGGACAGCGCAGCTGGAGGAAGGTGGGCTGGTGGCAGGGGAAGGATGCTGTTTTCTGCTCCCTGAGTGGCAGCACTGGGACAGGGGGTGGTGCATTGTGAGAGCAGCCACCTCACATCTGGGATGAAACTCCATGGCCATGGTCAAGAACTTGGGATTCTTTTTGTGAGGGGAATTACCTTGGTTAGATCCTGTGATTTTGAAGTCTATCTCCCTCCCCATCCTAAATGCATTCCCTGTTTTCCCTGCCCATTGCCTGGTGTTGATGGCTGCCTGAAGGCTCAGCCCGTCAGCTGCAAAAGTAGATGTGCCCTGTGAAAATGTGCCCTGTTATTACTCTCAATTTTCTGTCCAAATAAGAATTTAAAGCTGGAATTGCAGTCTGAGAGCAGGAGGCTTTGGATCATCTGGCAGCCTCACAGGGCTGGTTTGCTCCTCTCCTGATGATCTGTTGTTCCCATTAATTTTTGCTTGTTGCTGATTTTCCCTGCTTTTTTTGCTTCTCTCCGTGGACAGGGATCATGAGAGCAGCTGTGATTACAGACCCGTGCGCTGCCCCAACAACCCCAGCTGCCCTCCCCTCCTCAAAATGAACCTGGAGGCTCACCTGAAGGAGTGTGAGCACATCAAGTGTCCCCACTCCAAATACGGGTAAGGAGCTGTTGCTTTTGGGTGGGGGAGCTGCACTGAGCTCATTACTGAGCTGCTTTTTGGCTGCTGCAGCCTTGGGGTGGCCCTGAGGCCTCTGAGCAGCTCTCCCCAGTGCTGTGCATTGGCCTGAGGCTGAGTTGGGGGTTCCAGACATTGCAGGAGGCAGCTCCAGAGCCTCTGGGTGGGGACAGACAGGTCACAGTGCCTGGCAAAGAGGAGGATGAGGAGGGTGAATGCACAGGCAGAACAGCTGGAGGAGAGTCAGAGCATGGAGAGAGGGGCATGAGGACAAGAGTAATTTGAGCTCCATGGCAGTGCCTTGCCAAGCAAGCCTTGTCCCAGGGCAAGGGAAGTGCTGATCCACCTCAGAGGGTTCCCTGTCACCCGAGCCCCAGGGCAGCCCCTGCTTGGCTTTACTCTTGCAGGAACAGGGTTCACAGAAAGTTCTTCCAGCACTGGCACGGGGCAGTGGTGGAGTTCCCATCCCTGAGGGATTTAAACTCCATGTAGATGTGGCACTTGGGGACATGGGTTAGTGGTGGCCTTAGGGGAACAAGTGGACTTGATGATCTTAGAGGCCTTCTCCAACCTCAACAATTCTATGATTTCCTGATCCTAAGCCATGTCTTGGCAGAGTCAGAGCAAGGCAGGTCCTGGCAGAGCAGCTCTGACTCTGTGCCGTGCTGCAGGCCAAAGTCAGCATCTGCTGAGCTCAGCTGCAGCTTTTTCCACTGGTTTAGATGGCTCCTGGTGACCACAACAAACTGATCCCACGCTCTTGTCTCCTGCCCAGGTGCACATTCATAGGAAACCAGGACACCTACGAGACCCACCTGGAGACGTGCAAGTTCGAGGGTCTGAAGGAGTTCCTGCAGCAGACGGACGATCGCTTCCACGAGATGCAGGTGGCAATGGCCCAGAAGGACCAGGAGATCGCCTTCCTGCGCTCCATGCTGGGCAAACTCTCTGAGAAAATCGACCAGCTGGAGAAGAACCTGGAGCTGAAGTTTGGTGAGTGTGCTCCAGATGAGCTCTGTGCTCAGAGCTGCAGGGACAGGGCAGCTCGTTGGGTGGTGCATTACAGGGTTGCTGTCCCTGCTGATTGCAGCAAGGCTGGGTGGCACTGGGTGCCCTCTGCCTGTTCCCAGGGATGCCAAGAGTGGCTCTGCAGTGACTGTGGGCCTGTCCCTCTCTCACAGATGTGCTGGATGAGAACCAGAGCAAGCTGAGCGAGGACCTGATGGAATTCCGCAGGGATGCCTCCATGCTGAATGTGAGGACTGCCCTGGGGTGGAGTTACCTGGGGCTTCTCCTGCGGTGGAGGGAGGCTTTGGGGAGAGCCTTCTTCTCCAAAACCTGGGCCTTTTACAGGGGCAGTGTCCCCTCGTCCCTGCCTGCAGAAAGCAGGGCCATAAGCAGACCCAAGCAGTCTGGTGAATTGCAGAGTGAGCACAGCATATTCTGAGAGGTATTTCTGGGCCTCTCTGAATATTGAAGAGTTTAGTGCAGGTCTGAGATGCTGTCAGAGCCCTGTGGTCTCTGGAGGGACGTGACAGGGATTTGGCAGTCACAGAGTGGAGCAGAGACCTCTGCTCAGAGGATGAGTCAGCTGCTGAGGAAGGCAAGAAGACAAGAGGGGTTGTAGCAGTGGAGGGGACAGTCCTAAAGCCACAGCCAGAGCAGGCTGGCCTGGATGGCTCCACAGCTCACACAGCTTGTTGTGTTTTCCAGGATGAGCTGTCCCACATCAATGCTCGGCTCAACATGGGCATCCTTGGCTGTGAGTGTCCCTGTGGTCCCCATTGCCTCCCCAGGGCTGGCTGTGGGGGATGCCCAGGGAGCCCTCCTGGGTGCTCTCACAGCTGTGCAGAGCAGCAGCACTGCCCTCCCTCCCTCACCTGGCTCTCCTTTCTGCAGCCTATGATCCTCAGCAGATCTTCAAGTGCAAGGGGACCTTTGTGGGCCACCAGGGCCCCGTGTGGTGTTTGTGTGTGTACTCCATAGGAGACTTGCTCTTCAGTGGCTCCTCAGACAAAACCATTAAGGTAAGAGCTTCTCTCTTCCATGCACCTTCTGCATGTGCACATGGAGCAGAAGCTGAGTTCATTTGTGGGCTGAGGGCAATGTCACTTCCTCAAATTTCTTCCAAAGAATCAAATGATTGGTTTTGATTATAGTTAGACAAAATTCTCTGCAAGGAAACATGTGATAGTGAAACTGAGAGACAGAGATCTTTGCAAAGCCCTGATTAGACTCTCATTCCTGCAGCTGCTGGATTTGCTTTATGTGGCATTTAGGATATTCAGGACTATTTCAGCTTCTGATTTTATGTTCCTTTGTTATAAAAAGTCATCTCAGAACAAAACATTTGTCCCTGATCCAATGTGTCCTTTCCCTATTTTATGGCCTGTTTGTTTTCCTTTGTCCTGTTTTCAGTAACTCAAACTGACAGCACTGCCCCGGTGCAGCCTCAACAGCCCTTCCCAGTGTCACTGTGGTGGCTGCTGGTGGCTGCTGGCCAGGCTGGGGACCCCCATGGGCTGCCACCACTAACCCTGACAGGAGCAGAGCTTTGGTTTCATTTCCTTGGTTTTACAGCCACATGGAAGGAAATGGATATTGCTGTACTTTAGGGAAGGAAAGCAGATTTCTCCTCTGTCCTGGCTGTTCTGGGCACCACATTCCCACATTCTCCTTCCTTTGTAGTGGCAGAGGAAGCTGTGCTGTGCCATTGGAGCCCTGGGATGGGGTGGAAATGCTAAAGCAGGAGCCTGAGAGCTGCTCCTTTGTCCCAGTGTGTTGTGCTGGCTTGGACTGAGAGAGGCAGAGCTGGAGCAGCTGATTCCTGCTGCTGGCCTGTGTATCCAGCCTGACTCTCTGCAGTCCATTCATTCCCTTTGCTAGCCAGGTCTCCAGGCTTGGGGGCTGGCAGGCAGTGACAGGTGACAGGCAGTGCCCAGGTGGCAGCCAGTGCCCAGCCTGTTTCCTCCTCTGGGTGCTGACATCCTGCCCAGGCTCCAGCCTCTGCCTTGTGTTTTGTGTTAGGTGTGGGACACCTGTACCACATACAAGTGCCAAAAGACCCTGGAGGGTCACGATGGAATTGTGCTGGCTCTCTGTATCCAGGGGTGAGTGAGGAGCAGCACCTGGCCCTGGGGAGGGTGGGGACAGCCCTGGGGCCCCTGAGCATGCCCTCACAATTCCCATCCTCTGTCGTGCATGTGCCAAATTAAGCATGAGAGGCACGTGTTTCCTCTTTGCTCTGGAAGAATGGACAAAGAGTGTGTGTCTCTGGTCTCCCTCACTGGTGACCAGAGGGATGCTTGGCTCCCTGCTCCAAGGGCAGCCTGGCCTCCCACAGGAACTGGGCCTGCTCTGGGGTGGGTGTGCACAGCCTTGGCCCAGCCAGGCTGCAGTTCCTGTCCCCCCTCCAGTGTCTGGGGATGAGCTGGGTGGGATCCTGCACATGGCACTGTCCCTCGGTGACCCTGCTCTGTGTCCTGGTGTCATTGCAGGAACAAGCTGTACAGTGGCTCTGCTGACTGCACCATCATTGTGAGTAAGGGGCACCCCCAGCCTGCTCTGCAGCAGGGCCTGTCCCTGCTCTGCCAGGGCTGTGGGACTGATAACCCTCCTGTGCTGCTCCACTCCTGCCTTGGGCTGGGGGGGTTTCCAGCCAGTGGGCTGATTTCCCACTCCCTGCTCCTGCCTGGGAGCAGGATGCTGGTGCTCTGAGCAGGGGCAGGGTGGCCTGCCTGGCCCCTCATGGGTGCTCTGCTTTGGTGGGCTTGACTTGACCTTGGAAGGCTTTTCCCACCTAAACCATTCCGTGATTCTTGTTTGCAGGTCTGGGATATTCAGAACCTGCAGAAGGTGAACACGATCCGAGCACACGACAATCCTGTTTGCACTTTGGTCTCCTCACACAACATGCTCTTCAGTGGCTCCCTCAAAGCCATCAAGGTGCAGCTCCAGGGCTCCTCTGGGGCTGCTTGGGGACCAGGAATACAAACTTGTAGGCAGAAGTGTCCAAAGAGGAAGGAAGTGGCATTCTGACCTGTGGGTGACCTTCTTGCTAAGGTCTCCTGAGCCACAGAGCAGCCAGCACTGCAGAGGTTTAGCCCATGCTCTGTGCTCAAGGGAAAGCTGTTCTCTGGCTGCAAAAACACTGTATATCTTCCAACTCTAAACCTGAGGCTGCAGCAGGAATATCCTGGCAGTTCCTGAGTGTGTGTGTCCTCAGGCCCCCAACAGACCTGCCCAGACCATTGGGAATTGTGTCTGGGCTCCAGAACTGGCTGGAGATCAGGCTGCCTGTTTTGAAACTGTCTCCAAAGGATCTCGAGTCTGCATTCCCTACCTAAAACATGCAGAAATCAGGAACAGCTTTTCAGGCTGCCCTTTAAAGCCTTGGCTAGATTCCCATGGTTCTGCTTCCAGCTCCTGGTGAGACAGCTTATGGGCCCGTCCATCTGTAAGAGGACTCTGCTCTTTTCTTTATCTGGGGCCTGGAGTGGTTCAGCTCTGGAGAGGGCTCAAGGCTGGAGCAGCCACACAGCACAAGGAGAATTTGAGGCATTTTGGGTTTGTCATCCTTGGCCACTTCCTGCCAATGAGCCAAGCAGGCTCAGAGTGGGGGGAGTGAGATCTGCCAGTTCCTGTGTGCCAGGGGTGGGAGAGGAGCTTTGTGGAAGTGCAGGGCAGTTCCTTGCTGCAGCTGTGGTTTAGGTTTTGCAGCCCGTGGCTTTGCTAGGGGAGGGTCTCTGCCAGCAATAATGCAGGCTCCAGGCTGGCTCCCTCAGGGAATGTGCTTCCTCAGCAGTTCCTGGGGTTTATTGGCAAGTCAGTGGGATCAGGCAATTCCTATCAGGCAGGGGAGCTGGCACAAGGATCCCCCCAGGAGCTGTGAGGGCCTTGGGCAGGGAGGGTGGGCACTGCTGTCTGTCCTGCCCAGCCCCACTGACATTCCTCCCTCCCTGTGTGTGTGTGTGTGTGTGTGTGTCCCTGCTTTCCACAGGTGTGGGATATTGTGGGTACTGAGCTCAAGCTGAAGAAGGAGCTGACAGGTCTCAACCACTGGGTTCGAGCGCTGGTGGCTTCCCAGAACTATCTCTACAGTGGATCCTACCAGACCATCAAGGTGGGACCCTGGCACTGGGGACACCCTGAGCCACCTCTCCCTGTTCCTCTCCATGCTCTGAACTGAGGCTGCAGCAGCACCAGAGGCAGCTGCTGGGATGTGAGAGCACTGCTGACACGTGGGACTTTCTTTGCTGTGCTGATTCCATCTCTGCAGGCTGGGCCTTGGGGAGAGGCTCCCTGGGATAAACTGGGGCCTCAGCCATGGCGCCTCATGGCTGCCGCAGCCTTATCTGCACTGACACTGCTGCTGATAACGGGGGAAGGTCACTGTCTGGCTGCAGAGTTACCATAAATCCGTGTGAGGGTTCCCACTGCCCTCCCTCCTCTGTGCTGGCTCAGGTTTTGATGAATAGTTCACCTCTCAGCATCTGGGGGACACAGGAAAATGGGAAGTTGCCCTTCTCTGTGTTAATGAATCTCTGTTAATTTGTCTGCGTTGGGTTTTAGTGCTATCAAGGACTGGTCTATGTGTGCAGTCACACACAAAGGGTGTGAAATCTCCACACAGTTTCCAGCCTTGATATTTAAAGTTGGGCAGCCAAATAACAGGGATTTGCTCTTCAGTGCTGAACATTCCCAGCTGGATAGGTTTGTCCCTAAAGGTGTGATCTGGGGAGCCAGGCTGACTCTGTGCATGGCAGAATGGCTGCAAGGGATCTCTCCTCTGGAGAAGGATCTCATCCTGCCTCTGCTGGGTCTCTCTCAGATCTGGGACATCCGGAACCTGGAGTGTGTGCACGTGCTGCAGACGTCGGGAGGCAGCGTGTACTCCATCGCCGTGACCAACCACCACATCGTGTGCGGCACCTACGAGAACCTCATCCATGTAGGGATCAGCTGGGACGGGCTGCTTGGCTTGGGGGTGGGGATGTGGGGCNAGGGTGTGTGTAGAGAAGTGTCCCCTGCTCTCAGAGGGGAGCTCGGTGGCCTCACCCTGTGCCATCCCCATGCCTGGCTGTCCCCTGCAGGTGTGGGACATCGAGACCAAGGAGCAGGTCCGCACGCTGACCGGGCACGTGGGGACAGTCTATGCCCTGGCCGTCATCTCCACGCCCGATCAAACCAAAGTCTTCAGCGCGTCCTACGACCGCTCGCTCAGGGTACGTGTGGGGCTGCACCCCGAGTCTGGGCATCCTCAGCCCTGTGTGTCACCTCCGTGTGTCACCCATGTCACCCATGACCCGTCCCTCGTGGTGCCCTGGGCTGTGCTGGGCTCACACTCCCCGTGTCCCCGCAGGTGTGGAGCATGGACAACATGATCTGCACCCAGACCCTGCTGCGCCACCAGGGCAGTGTCACCGCCCTCGCCGTGTCCCGCGGCCGCCTCTTCTCCGGAGCCGTGGACAGCACTGTAAAGGTGGGTTTGCTCAGGCTCCTCCTGCATGGTTTGGGTTTGTCCAGCGCTGGAATTGGGGCATTAAATGAGTCAGGAGCCCTGGTCAAAGTGACAGGTGAGGGTTGAGCTCTGCTCCCAGGGAACAAGTGACCAGGCAAGAGGACATAACCTCAAGCAGGGCCAGGGGAGGTTCAGGTTGGACATCAGGAAGAATTTCTTCATGGAAAGGGTTGCTAAGGAAAGGACTGTCCAGGGAGGTGGTGGAGTCCTCATCCCTGGCAGTGTCCAGGAAATGTCTGGATGTGGCACTCAGTACTCTGGGCTGGGTGACAAGGTAGGGATCAGCCACAGGTTGGATTTGATGATCTTGGAGGTCATTTCCAACCCTAACGATTCTGGGATTCTTTGAAACAAGGAGATGGTTCTCCACAGGTGGGAGGTTTCCCTCCTGACAGTGTTGTGGATGCTGGCAGCCAAGAGGGAAGCTCTGTGGGGGATGAGGAGAAGCCCCCAAGGCTGCTCAGGTGCTGTTGTCTGTTCACAGGTCTGGACGTGCTAATGAGAGCCTCACACGAGTCCTGCACACTGAAAGACCAAAAACTCTCCCCTCCATCGGCCTGTGGGTGACCACACCACTGAAACGACTGCTGCAGCTCCTCCTGCACCGACCACTGCCTGCTGCTGCTGCCCCTGGGCTGGCTCCCCCCGGACCCCCAGCTGGCAGCTCTCCGGACAGCTCTGCCCCACGGATGCTCCAGGTGTTCCCTCTGATCTGCCCCACATGATTGGAAAAGAGGAAGCTGTTCCAGTGCCAGAGTCCTCCTCTGTGTCCCCCGCAGCTGGTGACACCCTCAGGCTGGGGCTGGGGTGACACTGGGCCTTGGGGCCAGCAGCCCTTGGCCAGCACCAGGACTGGAGAGATCTGCCTGTCCTGGTGGGGACACTGGGAGGCTGGGCCTGTCCGTGGCAGGACTGAGCTTTAGGCCATACCCTGGGTGGGCACCCGACCCCTTTTCTGTCTCTAATATTTAATTTTACTGCCAAGGCGCCAGGCCGGTCCATCTGGGAAGAGGTGTTTCCTTGAGTAGCCAGGTACGATTTTTATGCCACAGCTAGTTCTCAAATCAAGTTCCACAAGCCCATTGTTCACCACCCTGTAATAATGGTCTTCACATTAAAAACAAAAAGCCTCCGTTGCATTTTTACTCACATTTTCTACTGTTTTTAAGATTGTAATATAGATTTGATTATTTCTTCATTGACAATAAAAGCAGAAAGAGTTGTTCCTGCCCGGTGTGAGTTATTTCAGGGAGCCAGCAGCCAGCACTGGCCTTGTGGGGTGAAAATTGGGGTGCAGGGCCCAGGCACCCCACAGAGGCACCCAGGGGTGCCCTCAGACCATGCAGCACAAACACCTGGCACGAGGACTCGGGAGGGCTTGGGGACACAAACAGTGGTGGCAGCCTGGCAGGGGTTTTATTTTTTTTATTTTTGTTTAAATATTTGTTGCCAGACTTGGTATAGGAGCAAACGTCTTCACAGCACCACGAGCCATCTACAATTCAGAATAGGAAGAATAAAGACGAGTAGAGGTGAAATCTAAGCACAGAAGAGCAGGGAGCAGCACCAAGATGCAGAGCTGGACAGATGGGATACAATACAGAGTCCATAACTTAATCATAAAAAATATATATATGTATATATCCATCATGTAGAACTTTATGGATTTTTTTTTTTTTAGATACATATTTTTTTTCTTTTCAACAGATATTTTCAGGCGGGTGATTTATTTATTTTTTTAAATTATTTTTAAAGTCTTTTTTTTTTGTGTTTTGTTGGGTTTTTTTTTTTCAAAAGAAATTTCAAAGTTGTGCCAAAACCATCTGGATCAGCGCCCCCAAA
>VWYP01031771.1:0-20036 GCA_013400435.1 Pycnonotus jocosus
AGCCTAAAATGTCCTTCTCTCATGCAAATAATATGAGATCTTACTCTAATGGTGGGCTCTCACCCCAACACTCTTCCCAGTTTCTTACATCTGAGGAATGTATTCATTGTAGCATATATATACATCTATGGAATAATGACAGCATTACTGTAGTCCTCAGTTATATCCAAAATTGTATCAAAAGTATAAACATTCCAAAATACCTCTAGAAATAGTAAAATTAGGGTTATTTATAATAGTTATTTTCAAACTGGTCATGGGCTACATTTGTTGTTTTAAACCAGCAAGAAGTGCAAAGTGAGATGGATTTGTGCCCCCAAGGTCCTTGGATAAGATTGGGAACAGTCAGGTGTTACAGCTCATGGTACCTCTGCTTACCAACCAGCTGAGCTCAGAACTTCCCATGTCTTCAGGGACTTCTTCCATTCATCTGAGAGACTTTTCCCAATTTTTCATTATTTTGAAACTTCCCTGATATTTGGGAGCATTTGAAACTTCCTCAGCTTTGGGGCTCAGACACTCACCAGCAGCACTGCCACATTTTTATATCCCTAGCTGCAGTGCCTGACTTCCTAGACTCTTTGCACCTCTCCTGAGTGCTTACTAACAGCAAGTAGCCTGGAAGGGGAAATATTTAGAGGTCTAAAATAGGTCAGATGAACCTCTCCTTAACATATGTATGTATTTTACCTTTTCCCCCTTTTTCTTTATTCATCCTGGAGTGACTCACTCCAACATCTGACTCGTAGGTATGTAAAAATAGGAGAGACAAATCTCATCTTTTCTTTAAAAATGATTCTTGGATCGCAGGTGACTTCAGTACAAGATAATGACACAGAACCAGTGGGGTGGTTCATGTGGTGTGGTTTGATTTAGAACAAGCTAACATCTGACACCACATAGTGCAAATGTTCTTTTATTACCTTTGCCATTTTTCAGTAGCAATTTTCCTTTTTTTAAAAGGGAATAATAGAATTTCTATACCTCCTAAATTTCATTTAGACCTTCAAATTAAATTCATTAAATGGAAAAAAAAATCAGCTCAGCCTTTTATATTTAAAAGGTAGTAATGATAAAAATCTTTCCTTTAGCAAAAAAATGGATTCATAAAGATGTGTGCTATCCTTCTTAGCATGGTTTGGATATAGACATTAAATATATCTCTTTTTTCAGATATTTCTTGCAACATTTGCATTTTATACATTTTAATCATGTGATTTTATACATTCAAAATAATTAAAAGTCTCAGGGTGAGTGTAGAATAAATTATTACCCTTGCAAGGTCTGAGTGCGTGATGGATCATATAGGACACCTATGGTGCAACCATTTAAAAAGATGTCAACATGGGAGAAATTTATTAGAAATGTGCTTTTCTGGTATAAGGAAAAAAATATGATTTTCCTAGGAAGAGAAAACTGTATCAGCCTTTGAAATCAAATAATAACTGCCAAATCAGCACATGTCAAAAGAAAAATCAGAATCAAAGAAATGCTATGATCTTCTTTAGAATTAATGATCTGAAAAAACAGTACATGGTTGTGAATGGATTCTCTTTTCCTTCTTCAGTGTATTTTGACAGGTATTTTGTCCTCTCATCTTAGGCAATTGATCTTTTAAAAATATGAATTTCAGTATTTTTGTGTTCCTTCACTCTTCTCTGGTCTCAGAGCATATATTTGATATTTTCAGCAGGCAGTTGTTTAGAAATTGCAGTTAGTGACAGAATTTTCTGCAAATTCAACAAGACTGATGTACGATCACATTGTATAAGTTTGGAACCTAAGATTTCTATTACTTATAAAATTGATATATCTGCTTCTTCAGTAGAGTATGACAAAAAGATCTAGACAGATATTTTTAGAACCTAATTTTGTAAACATTTACACATGACACGTGAATTTATTTTTTCATTTTTCTATATATAATAAAGAAGTTGAAACTTCTGTAAGAGACAAACAGGAGACCAGTCTTGAACCAGCTTATGGAAAGCAGTATTCTCAGGTCTAAACTAAATCTCATATATAAAGTCTTCAGCAACCACTTTTGATGCTGAATGCATGTGCAGCAATCATCACCTGCTCCTGCATCAGTTCTAAGAGGCTGTATATATCTCTGTTTCCAAAACAGTTAATCTTGATGATTTCTCATCTTTTTTTCTATTTTTCTTCTCCACATGTGAAATGCATGAAAAACAGCAAAGCAGCTTCATTGATTGTGACTGGGAGGAAGCCTCTATGGCAAGATCTTGAGCTATGTAAAGCGAGTAAAGGACCTTCTCTTGGAAGATCCAGAATTTGTGTGGTCACACAAGATGCACGGTTGAACTACACAGCAGCCAGCCAAAGTACATCCTTGTAGTACCATAAATATCAAGCTTATCATCTTATTATAATGTCTACAATGATCATAACCTCAGCTTCTTCCTGCCTTTTGCTATATTTAAATCTGCATGCAACCTTCCTTATTTACAGACTCTACTCACCAACCAAGCATATAAAAAAGAAAAAAAAAATATATATCCCTTTTTGGGAAAGGCTTGCTGCCACTCTCACAGATGAATGCATTTGTATAGAGAGTGAGAAGACAGAATGTGAGGGGAATCCCCAACACCTGATTCTAAGCCTTCTTTTTCCACTATACATTTCCATGCCTGGAGCAGGATCAATATTATCATATATTTACACAACAGTCCATCAAGGTCCTTGGAAAAGCTGTGTTTTGGATGATTACATAACTGCAAAGTGAAATTCTCTTAAAAATATTTTCCATTGAGCTTGGATTAAAACAATCATAGTAACAGGAGTTGTTCTGGCCAAATAATTTCGAAGTTTTTTGTATTAAGACAGCATGAAATGCACAATGATAACTTCATTATTCCCCCCCTCCAGTGTGTATATCTGACAGGCCAAAACCAGGATATGACCATCTTAGAACAGATGATAGTAGAGATCTTAAATCTATATGTTCCAAAGAATAAAAAACTCACTAGGTATTGCCTATAAAACCAACTTTTACTCCAACTGGGAAAGTTCTGTCTGCTGTCTTTGTCAAGCACTGTGGATCCAAAGGTAGAAATAGAGGGGGAAAATCTGAGAATATTCTGTGTGAATTGCTTACCTAAGTAGAAAGGGTGAAAATTATTTGATGCCATGAAGTGATTTGTTTGTTTATTCTCTGGATTTATTACACAAACAGAATTCTTTAGGTTCTTGGAAGAGACTGCAGGGTGAAAGCAGTGGGAGCTGAGTGATAACTGTTTTGTATGGAGCTGAACTGAGGTGGTTCCAGAAGATGAGGGCAGGGCTGACTGATTTACTGAGCTTCCTGACGGGTGTAGAAGCAGGACTACGGTTGAAATGCATCAGTTTAAGTGTTTTTCTCAATCAACTATGGCACAATGAGAGGTAAATTAGAGAGCTGGTGAGCTACAGAGAGAAGGAGAGATTTAGTGAGAGAGCAGGCAACAAGAGGCCAGAGAGGGAGAATTTATTTCTAGCGTGAGAATATTTTTTTTTGGAATAGACTTAGTTGTTATAGAGAAAAACCTCTACTCATCCAGACAGAACAGTGCTGTGGCTGAATCTACTTGCTCCTCTGGCTAATTCTGCGTATTTCTGAAAAAATTGCTTTGATGTCAGATTTAATTGCTTTGGTAGAAGGGACTAAAACCCCCATGAAGAAAAACACTCTTGCACGGCTTTAAAAACTGGAGATTTTACATGGCTATTACCATTACCTTTGAATAACTTAATGTGTCTTGTAGTTCAGTGGGTATTGTTTCCTTCAATGGCAGATGTGTGACAATGAGTCAAATCATGCAAAGTTAGTTCTAGAAATGAAAACCTTTGGAAAGTGTTAACTGTAAGCAACTATTTCTTCTCTTTAGTTTCTTTGCATTTCTCTGACAATATACCTGTGGGGGTGTAGGGGCTCCTTACTGACCTCGTTCTTGTGTCCATATCGCAGTGCCAGCATTTCCACTGACTCTGAAACAATTTTGCACAAGATCAAAACTAAGGCTTTTAGAAGGTCTGTGTTTTACATTCCTTTTACAATGAAATATGCATAGATAAACTGTTATTAAGGTTCAGATGGGCTGCTGTTTAAAACATTAAACACAAAAACTATGATGAAGCTTATACCATCTTGAAATTTTCATTGACATTTAACTGAATTTACAATGATGGCTGCTTTGTCAAGGTGGTTACCAAAGTGAAGCTATTTTTTTAAATACTATTCTGTGTACTATTCAGAGTTGATTCTAATTTGTTTGCCTTCAAGGCACTAGCTTCTTTGTTATGAAAAAGAAAGGAGAGAAATTGATTGCTATTTTTAACACAGCAGTTAGTTAAGAAGGATACATGGAACTATTCAGCTTTGATTTTCTTTTGCTATGAAATACTTCTGCAATAGAATATGCTGTTGTTATTTTTAATTGACAGGTATAGTGTGCAGGATTATGTATTTCATGTACTTCTAGTTTTTTGACAAAAAAAAATTGTATTTGTCTCTTCAATTTCAAATTGCCCACTTTTTCCACTCACATATAAATCTTGGAGGGTATGTCAGGACTTTTTCTGTCAAAGATATCTTGCCTGTTTCCCTAGATAAATCTTTATTTTCATTCCTTTTTTCATTTCATTTCTAGATTGCTCAAATCCCTCCTGTTGTCAAAATGCCATAGAAAGGCATGTCAACATTTCAATGAAAAACTTGGTGAGCTTGTGCAAAAAATGCCTTTTATTTTAGTGGACTTTGAATTACTATGATAAAGATATCCAGACCCTGGATTAATATAGAAAGATATTAATTATTTTCAGTTTGGTTGTCAAAAACAAATTACATGAAAATTTTTCATTTTTCCTTTTTATAGAATGCTCACTTGTTTTGACACATTTAATTTCTTCCCAACAATTGATTGTAAAACTATCAGCAAACAACGTGGCTTAACATAAAGAATTCGTATTTGATACACTATGCTCTAGAAACTTTCAGCATCCAACAATACTATTCAATTTGCACTTCAGTTATGCATGGGAAAGATGATATGCTGGACATTTAGTAAAGCTTTAACTTAGATATTACTTTACTGTGAAGAATTCCTTTTGATAAATATTTTAGTGCTATGAGAATAAGAAAGAAGTGGTGTCTCTCAGCAACTAAATCATGTAAGATTTCAATCCTTAACTTAAAAACCACTCTATAAAAAGGACCTGATCCTTGACCTAATCAAATGATAGTAAAACATTCAATAATATATTAAAAATTTCTTCTCTCTCTGTTATACACTGTCAGACTTGTTGTGTACATGATATACACAGAAATTTACGTATAATGATAATAATATTTTAGAATTCTAGTAGTCAAGTTTACTGATTTATAGTCAAGGGATACATGCAGACAGAATAATGAATATATTCCATTTATACTGCTCGAGTAGAACGTGGGTAGAACAGCTCAAGTGACTGTGGAAAATGCTCAGATGAACTTTCTTATCATCATTTTTAAAGCCATATATGTTATGCTCCTTGGGGGAGTGCACATACAGGAGAAATCCCCAAGTCCCCCCCAACCTTGCAACTTTTACTTACACCAAAGACAACCCAAATTCAACACATAAAACGTATGTAAAAGCATATTAATTGCTCAGGAAAACAACTCATGGAGCAGTATTTTCTTTCACTATTTTTTTCTTGTATAAGCACATGGCCGCAGTTTAGATATGGCTTTCAAACTGGACTGCTGAAGTTCAGTTCCCCAGGGGAAGACAAATGCACATTCTAAAATAATGTCTTACCTTCAGATTATCAAGGGTGTGTATGTGGCTAAGCTGAAAGGACAGATCAAGGAGTACACCTCATAAGAAACATCTTAGGCTTTTTTTTTTTTTTTTTTTTTTTTTTTCCCTAATGCTTGCAGCTGTTCCTATGAGAACTAGTTTTCATTATGCGTTACTAATAATAGTGGTCCCAAAAATTTCTGGGGAAGAAAAATTACATGAAAGCAGTTGTGTACTTTGGACAACATTTTATCCTTGTGTGAAGAGAGACTCTGGTTGCTTGGGGTTTTTTATGTACAAAGGTGCTTCCCTAGCATGGTTCTTAAAGTATACTGCAGCTGGGTAGATCCTGGCTGTATGCCAGGGCCCATGAAACTCATTCTGTCACTCCTCTCCACAACTGGACAAGGATAGGAAATACAATGAAAAGCTCATTAGTCAAGATAATGGGAGAAAAGTGCTTACCTTCAGTTTCTACAGACAACTTTTCTTCTGGTACATGCATACTACATGTGTTCAGCACAACATGTGGCTGTTAAAAATAGATAACTACAATTATTCTCAAAAGCAAGTAGAATTAGGTGAATTAGTTATTTAATTTATTGACTGATACAGCAGAGCCATATTTACTGTTTCACGGTATCCAGCCTTGGGCTACCAGAGCATGTGAGATCCCTTAAAGAGGAATACCTCTTGTGAAGTAATAATGTGAGCTAATAAATAGTGGCTTACTTGCCCTACTTTTTGATATTTAGTTCTTTCTGTGGAACAACCTCTTTTTTTTTAAGTAAAATTTTAAAAAGAAAAATGGGAGTAGAATGGACAGAACAGAAACACCTCACTGTTTTATTTTCAACAAGGATACATAAACCTTTTTTTAAGCATAAGGTGTTAGCAAATAGTTTTCACCCTCATATTCTCCACTTTTTTATTTGTCCATGTTAAAAATAAAGGATGAAGAAGGCAAGAATTCCGAATGGTACTTCTAGTTTTATTTTTCTTTAAAAGATGGGATAAATGCATTTAAAATTATTGAACATTGACATTAATGAATCAAAAATAAAACATTACAAAAAGCTAGTATTTTAATAAAGTACTTCCCCAAATCCCTGTTAATAAAAGGACATGTTCTGGAAAAAAAGCTGCATAGTCATCCTTACTAATAGTAGAATTCGTAACAACTTTTTTTCTTTTTATTTTCATTTAGAACATTTTTTTTGTTTTCATTCTTTTTTTTTTCCCTTTTATGAATAGTTAGCATTTTCATGAAGAAAAAACAGCACACCTTACTTATGAAGTTCATTTTTGTCAACAAAGCCTTCTTTTTTGTTTTGTTCTTTTTAATATTCCAGTCAGCTGAAGCATAAATAAATATTATTCACATCAGTAGATAAGAGAATAATTAATAAAACACATGCTTACACAAATAATGGAGAAAGGGAAGGTTTCTGAGACTAAGTGCAACAAAACCCTAAACTTTCTTATAAGAATAAAACATATATTGTTTCTATTTTGGCATGGTGGTCTTTGCATGAATGCACTGAAAACTTGTGAGTTTGAAGTGTTAAAATTCAGCTTAGGACAATGTGGATAAATCCAACCCACATGCATTACAGGTACTTTTTAAAGACAATACAAGAGTCTTGTTCTCATGGTTCTGACACTGATTCTTTCAATGTCCACAAAGTACACTTGGGAGAGCAGGAGAAGATGTAGATATGGAGAACAAAAGGATCACTGATATGAAGAGGAGAGATGCAGACAATACTGTTCTTGTGATGAAATATGGATCTGGATTCCTATAGCTAGCTCTTATGCTTTGCTTTTTTAGGCCCGTATTACCAAAACAGCTAACTAAGATGGACCAAGGATGATAATTACTATAAGAAGAGAGTTTTCTAAATAGGGGGTTTTAAAACTCCTTTTTAAAAAACTGATTTCAGAAATTCTGAGAACTAAAATAAAATACCATTTCTGATGACATGTTCCTTTTTTTCTTTCTCTTTTCAGCCAGAAAATAGCTGAAAATATGGGGATCAAATGTTTTCACTTTCTCTCAACTTCACAGCTGTTTGGCAAATTTTATTCCAATTTGTAGACACTTTCGTTAGTAACCTAATGTCATGGTTTAAACCCAGCTGGAAACTAAGTACCACAGAGCTGCTTGCTCACTCCCCTCTTCACAGTGGGATAGCGAGAAGAATCTGGGAAAACAATAAAAGGTGAATCTCATGGATTGGAATAAGAACAGTTTATCAATTGTAATAAAATACAATAATAATGATGGTATGATTATGATGATGATGATGATGAAAAGAGAGACAACAAAAAGAGAGAGGTAGGAGCAAAAGCCAAGAGAAGCAAGTGATGCACAGTGCAGTTGTTCACCACCCTCTGACTGATGCCCAGCCCACCCCCAGTTCATACACTGAGCAGGATGCTCTGTGGTGTGGAATATCTGGAATATCCCTCTGGCCAGTTTGGGTCAGCTGTCCTGGGCATGCTCTCTCCCAGCTTCTCATGCCCCTCCACACTGGCAGAGCATGGGAACTGAAAAGTCCTCACTTACAGTGAGTGCTAATTAGCAACAACTGAAACATAAATGTGTTATCAACATGATTCTAGTACTAACTCCCACACCCACAGCCCTGTACCAGGTACTAGAAAGAAAATTTACTTTGACACAGACAAAACCAGAACATCTAGAAATTCCATTGTCTGATAAGTGTTTTTCCTGAGTAGTTACAAAGTTACACTACTTATCTCTTTAATGTATACACAAGCTCAGAAAACTTGTAGAATTTGCCATAGTTATACAATTCCTGGAAGTAAAGAGACACTGAAGAATTTATAACACTGCTTGCCTCAATCCATTTTAGGCTCTTAGGAATATATTTCAAAGGTAATGAGTGGATTTAACACCTTTTAATTTAAAAAACTGTCAGCAGATTGTTTGTCTTAGGAAAATCAGATTTAGTACAGTTTATTTAAATCTGAGTTGAGGAGATCTATTATAGTCAGGCAGATTTGAAATAGTTTGGTCTTCATTTGTAGCAAAGCAGCAAATGTTGTTAACAATGTAGTACATCATGACAAGTAAATTGAAGGTGAAGTAAAGCCAGAAAAGGCTCAATCTATATTGAATGCAGACTTCAAGTCCACCTGAAGGTCATACAGAGATAAGATGAAAAAAGGCATAGCACAGACATATAGTGCTGCCTGTACTCGTTCTGTTTCTATTCTGATAGTTTGGGGATAAAGCCGTGCAGATATGTCAGGATGAATGATTTTTGGATTCTGATTTCAAGAAAGTGCCCTTGTAGGAGTCTGCACAAGAGTAAATTAATGGAAGGTGATGCTTGAAGAGACTAAAACATTCTATGCAAGAATTTTGTAGTTAGAATTTTAGGGTCAGTTATGACTTTCCTCAGTGAAAACCTCAGTACATGTATACAGCTTACATTTTAATTCCAGTGGAAGAATTTGTAGATTACTGCAAAGCCATTTATCACCTAATCAGAATTTTCAAAATAATTTAAGTGTATTTCAAATCTTGTAGTTGCATTTTCTCAAATGAACCATTTACTGTCCAATGTCTTGGTCTTGAAGCTCAAAAGACATTTGATTTCAATGTATATGGTTATGATATACTGAAACACTATGATAATATTTCAAAGAATTTATGTACCATCTAGAGCCAGGAAAATACTTTTATATCTAAATGCCTTACACAGAGAGATAGGGCATCCCTTTAAATCACATATACTCTATTTTAGCTTATTTGCCATGAAGATGCAAACAATCTTACTTTTTTTTTTCCTTAAGAAATATTAGTCTACTATTCTCATACCTGCTCATAAATCTGGTAGTGAAAATATTTTTTTCAGAGATATGCTGGGTTGTTTCCCTCTCACCCAGCCTCATGTGTTCTGCAGTTTGTATGTGTACACGCTAGCTAGTAACCCAATGCTCTCTTCAAGGTCAATAGAGAGCAATATATAGTGATTCATCTGACCTATTTTAATCATCTATTTTAGGATGAGATGACTCATGCTTTGAAAGTGCCAATTTTACTCCGCTCACTGTGAAAAAGTCTTGACAACTAGCTAACATGAAAATATCTGTACTGCTGATGTCTATATTTGTGATTTCACAAATGCCATTTATATGCTATCTTCAGAACTCTCTGATTTCCCCATCCTTTATTTATAAAAGTTCTAGTCAACCAATCAGTGAGCCAAAATAGAATTGTACAGCACTGCTGAATATGCATATGCCATAAGTATCAACTAGTTAGTAGCATATTCTAAACAATCTCCATGAAAGAAACTCACATGGTTGACTGAATTCAGAATGTCATTTTTTCAGAGTGAAGGAGCTTCAAAAACAATTCCTCTATTGCTGGGCTAATAGAAATTTCACTCAGGAGAAAATATTTTGAAAAAATATATAATTGGTGTTAATATAACTAAAAGGGCCCACCCCTGTTTTTCATATGATTGGATGCAGTCATGTTATTGTTAGAGTATTGGAAAAGCAGTATGCATACCAGTTTGACTCCTCTGATAAAGCTGAGAGGTTTTGTACCTTCTCAATCACATCTTAACAGTGAAAAAAGTGTTTTGTATGAAGCCCATCCTGAACATAATTCATGTTTAATGTGTGAGGGAACAAAAGTTGTTTGACAATTTGTGAAAAAGGCAGTTGTTAAACATTATGACAATTGGGTATATACAGTAAAAGTGGAACCCTGCAGATGAATTGACCTTTTTCAGTACACTCTTTCCTGCATATAATGAATGTGACATTTAGTATAATGATATCACTTATCTTTTTGGATGTTACTAGAGAGATGAATTTTCATCATGAAGGTGGGAAACTAGTGAAAAGATTTCTAAGCCTAACATCTTACTCCATGCATTAAAATCGTGTGTCAATGCCTCAGATATTGTATAAACAAACCTACTTCTCATAAGGTATCCTTGGCTTCCTGTATTTTGGCAATGAATTCTTATTCATTAAAAACCTCATTTTGATGAGTACAGAATCTGATCTCTAAGTACTAAAAATCGGTAAGAGCTGAAGCTTACTTTTCTATTTTTTTGAAGCATAATCCCAACATTTAACAGTGTTAAACTCTACTGAAACATGCATATGAGTTGAAAGTTTATGAAAGCAGTCATTGTCTCAGGCTTCACTGTAAGTGTAACAAAGCAACTAACTGTAAATTACTGACAGTTGCCAATTTTGCAGGGTTTTAGAAGTGTGATATAGCATTATAACATATAGCAATTAATTTTAAGAACAAGGAATATTCCTCCTGCTCTTTATTGGTCATTTTACAGGACTAATAGGTTAATTACATGGCTGGTTAAGGAAAGGCAAAGCCATTAATATCTCAGTATAAATGAATTGTGTTTTTACAGAAGGCATTGACATCAAAAACCAAGCCAGGCAGTCACAGGATACGGATGAAAGGGACTTGGCCCTTCAGCCTGTGTCAGTATAGATACCGTCAAGTGCTCTGTCTTAAAAATTGTGCCTTTCTATACTGCTCCACTGAATTTATTGTCTGTATGAGCTGCCTTGCAGTTTCAGCCTTTGATTGTCTTAATTTAAGAAGTTAAATGCTTTACTAAGTTTCCTGTCATTTTGGCAGAAGGCTGAAGAAAATGTTATCGAGTGTATCTTCAGCTTGCCATAGGATGGAGTTGGGTTCAGTTTTTCATGTGCTGGTCTGTTATCGAATTTGTAATTGAATTGTTTGCTTTCATGGTGTGCGAAGGGATTTTCAGCACCCTAGATGCATTGTGACCTCCTTGAATTCTTTTCAGAAACTGGGGCTGTGAAACCACGAATAATTATTTACATGTCTTTTATGAGTTTTTTTACTTCTGGCTCAATTCTGCAGAGTCGGGAAAGCCAAGGAATGTTGAGCATATCCAAGGTCTACAATAATCAGTGGTGCTGGAGGTCACTCATTGGATTATGATATCCGATAAAATGAGATATTTAGTGAGCCATGATCTTTCCATTTAAATCAGATACACTTGTGAAACTTAATAACCTCTGCCTTATTTAAATAACTTTGGTATATACAGATAGAGCACAATAGCATCATATATAAAATGCATATGATGCATTATTTATCTTGATTTGCAGCATGGAAATATTAAATCCCATGTTCTGTTCTTCTTATTATTGAGTAGCAGCTTAATTGAATTCAGTAGGCAAAAAATGCAAGAAATTGAGGAAGGGCAAAGCTATACCGTTAAGTGCTTTGTAATGATGAATTAAAGAATTTAGCATCTCAAAAACACTGTTACTTAAGAAGAAATGCAAATATGTCTAAGAAGTTATTTAATATCTAATTTATGATGTTTTTCTCAGCTTTAATTGCATTCTAATTTTCTAATTAATTTGAGAAGGAATACTCAGGGGCATACCTATTTATCTGCCAATTTTAAGATGTATAACTTGTCCTTGAGTAACCAGCATAGAATCTTAAAAAAATTTTGAGAACAGAGTTATAAAGGATAACATGTTTGAACAAAACCAAAAAATGATCACATAAGAATGTGCTTTTTTTTTTTTGAGAATATGTTCTCTGAAACATTAATAAATGTAAGCATGTTTAAAACAATTCACTGACATTTTATCTGTCAAAATAAGAGTTTTCAAGCTGAGGAATATGTTGCATATTTTTTTCCAGAAATATGTTAAAATGCATTGGGAATGACAAATGTGATAGGAAAAGAAGTCAACCATTTAGCAGAAGCAGTGACAAACTTGAAAGTTGTTCAAAGTTAGAAGCAGTATAATCACTCCCTATTGAGAAGAAAAAGTTGAAGTATGAGAGCTCATTCAAGAAGTGCACACTGAAAAATGTATGGACACATAAATAAATACACATATATGCATGGTTCTGTTTATTTCATATGCAGTTAACTTTATTAATGATCATGTGGTTATTTAATGACAGAGAATTTCACTCATATCTCCAAGATGAAAATGGAAATTATAATGTTTTGGTCAAAAAATATGAATGGAACAGTTCTGACTATTGGTAGTTGTTAAAGTTACACATAATGCCAAACCTATACTGACATACTTTGACCATACTGGTTTTTCTTTTGATATTTCAAACCTTGTAAAAGGTATTAATTCTTAAAAGACTTTAAGTATTTCCTGTACTAATTTATCTTTTATTTAAGTCCAAAATTCAGCTGGTCATATGATGATATCTGCACATGAACTAGTCATCTCCATCGGAAAAGAAATAGACCATTACCCTATGTCATCTCTTAACATTTACCACTAAAAACTTGATATCTCTTTATGATCAGAAATGTGTTTTTGCATTTATATTTTTATGACAAAAACTTCACATTTTTCTTAATAACTTTACACATGTATAGATTTAATCATTGAATGCTTATGAACACTTACACTATGGATAATATACGTTTGTTTAAATTTTCAAATTATTTATTTCACTTAATTGTCTTGAAATAATTTTTAATTGCAAAAACAAGAAAATATTTAATTTCTTCAGAGCTATGTTTAAAAGAAATTATAACTGTCCTGCAAATCAAATGCAGATTTTCCCTAGAAATAATGATCCCTGAAAAATATCCTGAAGAGTCCTAGTCAAATGACATTTATAGAAAGCTTACATGCAGCTGATTGTCTTGCCTTAAACTGAAGCTTCAGGTCTGAAAGGCCAAAACAGTACAAAATTATGATAGTTTTTGTTTAATAACACAATTTCAAAGTCTTCTCTAAAAAAGACATTAATAACACCTCAAATGACTTTTATGTAATTATGTGGGGGGTTTTTTGAGCACTCATATTTTAATTAAGAAACCTCGAAGTTTTCTAAAAATCTTCAATATTTTAGAGTAATAGACTGTAGCTGAATGCTTTTCTTTTTTTTCTTCCTTACGACTATTTAAAAATGCATGGGAATTTTTATTGTATAACATCGTCTACCACTATTACAATACTAAATAGTTACTGTACCACACATATGAGAATTCTTCTGGCCCCTAGATCAACTTTGTTTCTTTCTTTGCTATTAAAAAAATTAACAAAAAAAAATTACTAGCTTCATTCTTCTCTCAAACAGTAATTTTAATCTTTATATGCTTCTCTAAGGAAAAAAGAAATCATAACTCTTGAGAACTTACTGCATTGATTTTCTATTAAGAAAGTAACAAAATCAGCAAAATACTCTGCAAAAAATTAGTAGACTAGAATTATTATAACATTAGCCAAATATAGCAAAATAGTAAGCAATCAAGTCATCAAGTTATTTGTTGGAGAGATTTCATTAGTATGTATAGCACAAGTAAAATAAAGATACCACTTTGTTCAACCTAACTATAAAATTAAATGGGCTTTGTGTTCCTCAGCTTATAAAACAGTATTCCCTAAAATAGTCCTATCTCAAGAGATTCAATGTTTTCCACATTTTCATAACTGGCATAAAATATCTGCAGCATCAACACGTATGTGTTCCTAGGACTTGCTTTTTTATCTGTTTTAAACAGCTGGTCTGTTTAGGGTCTGGCTCTGCTTCTGAGGCTTCTTGATGAAGAGCTGAAAGATAAGACCCAGCACAACAAAGTTATTCTTCATTTCTGTTGCTTAGAAGAAACATAGAGAGACTTATGGAAAGAAATGACTCCTCCTACATTTTACACCCTTACATCTGGTAGTTTGACCCCAACTCTGTACCCTAGACCACCATGCCAAAGAATCAGAGCATGTAAAACCCTCACAAAGTTTTCCCTTCACTGTGTAACATCTTTTGAAGAGTAGATGATGCAGGATATAAAAGCTTAAGTCAACACCTAAATTATTGTTCCTTCTTTTCCTCTTTATTTTTGTACATGTCGAATTAGTACGGAAGCTTCCTGGACTACAGATTGTATATTGATTTTATATTTCGTTCTCTGGCTTAAAAATAAAAATACAGATTCATGAATTTTGCAAACTGGTGGAGCAGTTTGAAGAAAATGTTTTTGGTTTCTTTTTTTTCCCTTAGAGAAATGTAAAAGTTACATTTTCTATGATTCATGGGATCAGGTACTTGGAGGTGACCTGAAATAATGAAAAGGTACATGAGCATCTGCTAAAAACTGAGTTAAATTTGGAAAAAGCCATACAAATCTGGAAAGCAGCAGAACAAGCAAAATTACAAATGCACAATTTCAGAAACGAGGAAAATCAAGACAGAACGAAGGAAGTTATTGCAAAGCAGAACATGCTGAGACGAGTAGAGAAAAGCACCTGAGCTCATCTCTTAGCACAGAGACCAGCCTAAGGAACTGGGGGAAAAGAAATCATCACTCAGACCAGATTCACCCAGCAGAGCTCCCCACAAACACAATCTTGTCATTGCTGCCGTGCTTTATGCTTGCTCAGAGTGATGGTTTCCTTGGACACTGAGCTGAGGAGAGGAAGTGGCTGCTGCTGTGATAACCACTTACCTTAAAAGGAGGCAAAACAGGCATTAAAACAGTAAAAGTAATTAAACTCTACACCATGTCTTTTACCTGAACACATTATCTGTTGTCAAAGCACTCAGAGTGCCCTGAAAGAGCAACAAGGGCTAACAAAGCTGTAAAACGGCACAAGAACATGCCAAATTGTTTTCTGGGCACAAGAAATAAAGGGTCAAGCAACCTTTCTGGTACACATCGGCAACTGGTAACAGCTGTTCTGTTCTCCAGGGGAGAAAGTGAATCTGGGGAAAAATGAGGAATTTTTTTCCCCACTGTTATTGGATTATATTATCCAAGCAAAATTGTCAGATATTTTTATTGTACTTCCTTCTCAGGGCAAGTGTTAGCCCAGGCATGCAGTCTCTTCCTTGTCTTAGCTGCTATTCAAACAGCCAAAACATTCTCACTGGCACACATTCCTTAGAAACAGGCCTCAACAAAATAAAATCTCCTTTATCTAAAGTTATCCTCTGTTTCTTACAGCAATGTGTTGGCTGCTAGCTCTACAATTGGAATAGGGGTCTCTTGGACAGTGACTTGTCTAACAGCAGTGAAGACAAAATGTAAAATCTAGCTCTCACAGGCATCCCTTACACCTTACTCAGACCCAAATAAATAAGTGATGGTAGCTTCACATCCATGTTTCTGAGAATCAGAGAAACGTTACAGATAGTTCCTGCTCCTCACCTCCTAAGATGATATATTGTGACCATGTTCCTTAAAGGTGGTGTCCTTTATCTTGCACTTTTCCTTCACCATAGAAAGAAATCAGGACAAAAAAGGGGGAGAGGGTGAGCTGACCAGAGGTGAAGCTAAGAATCTGTGTCTCCTACTTTTCAGGCTCTGACAGACTTAATGTGGAATTTCTGAAAGTTGGGACCATTTCAGTTCTGCACATCAACAAAAGATTTAAATACCCAAACTGCTTCTCCCAGTGCGATGGTGAAGGTAAAAAAGTCAGAAGTGATGAAGAACATGAGCATATGACTGTCTCGGCAAAAGGTAGCATAACCAGAGCAGATTAGAGGGGAAATACAAATTATAACAGCATTATAAACCTTACCCCAGTGGATGTAGGAAGCCCAGAAGCTAGATACTCTTAGCATTTATTTTTATTTCCAAAGCTTTGCAAATAGATTTATTGCATCATGTTTGCTTTTCAGCATCTTGACCAAAGGCAACCTCAACTGCAGCAAAGTTGTGGTGTATTTAGGTCAATTTATCATCTCTGTTTCTACAGGTGTTTCTGTTCACACTCTGGGTGCTGCAGCAACTAGTATTACACAGTGAAAGGAAAATCTTGTCACGGAACAATGAATCCATGTGACCTTATGTTCTGGGACTGACATAGATTTAAGGACCACTGGAGCTGACAGGACCTAGCTGTATTGTTGAAAAGGAAAGCTTGTTGATTAGATTTTTGTTTTTTGTAAATGCTATGCAGATGACATTCAGTTATTTCATAAAAGTATTGCCATGTGGTACATTAGTCAGCATTGCAATGTTTGTTCTAGATGCTGGTAGTACCCATTGCTGTTCTCTAGGAAAAGGCCACTTAGCTGACAAAATTTCTTTATCCAGTTTAATTAAAGGTTTGCTCTGACAATCTTAGGTAGTTAAAATGCTTTTCTAATTGCTACTTGAACAAAATGAACTGTTTACAAATTATCATTTTTGAAGGAAGCAAGGAAATGGTGATTATCTGCTCAAATTTTCTTCTGGGTAAATGCTTAGTTGAGATCTTGGAAAACATTGAAGTGTGTATTTATACGTAAATGTAATAGCAGTTAAAGACTTCAAAGACTTAATCTCAAGAAGATTTAATGTGAGAAAATATTATTACAGTAGAATTAGTATCACCTAACTTCAGTTATGTCAGTGTTCTGCATCTAGTAAGTTAGTCTTCTTTTATTTTTGTAATCAATTGCAATGGACAGACAAGTCCTAAACCTATTTATTAGTCTTGATTGCATTAGATGCTTTATATTGGGAAATGCTTCTCTGACAACAGACTCCAAAGGGAGTCCAGATAATGAACTTAGATTTGATGCCCAACTCTTATAAAGCTAAATGAAATGAATCTCATTCTTCATTTCCAGATAATAATAGACGCAATCATTACAGTAGCTCCATTTTCACAAACACCCACAGTTCAATACAAGTCTAACACATAAGCATGATATTATTAACATAATTATTCTGGATAAAACACAACTATGCACTTCAAAAAAAAAAATAGAAGAAGCTTATTTTATCATCTCTTTTTTCTTTTTTAATTGCAGTCCTTGATGTACTTCACTATTCCTCATTCTAACATGAGAATATTATGTATTAGATCTTCTCTGCTTGAAATACTACTTGTTCCTGCTTTTCATGATGCCCTTCACCTCCATTTGTTCTCTTATTGATAAAATTGTTTTGCTTCTTTCATTAAGAGCAAGGATATGTCTTTCCATGCCCCACTGTATGTCCTGAAGTTGCATTCTGCTTTCTTGGTGTGTATCCACACTGCTGTTTTGTTGGTTATCATTCTCAGGATTAACGCTCATGATTAACATAATCAAAACCACTTTGGGTGAAATCCTACTTTACTATAAAGGTCACTAGAAAAATTTCCCTTGAAAAAGTTTTCAATGGGACAATATGTACTTCTGTTTGTGAAGAGACACATTTGAAAAAATTAGCCTTCTACAAATCACTCAACCAGCCTGAATTTCTCTCTTTAGAATGTTAAGGTCTGATGCTACCCAGGGCACACAAAACTTCACCTACTTGTCAGGGCTTAACTTAAACAGGAAAAGAACAGGTATGCACTTGATTACTATGGTTGTGAGCATCTTGGTGATAAAAGTAGCAAAATGTAAGCTATTACCTGAGTAGTATTTTCTTTGTTTCTTAAGAAGTCAAAGTCCATAACATTAGACCAGTCTTATTCACATATTTCAGGTTTCACTCTGAACTTCTTTTGTTACATACCTCATAACTAATTACTGTTAAGGCAACATTGTTCTACAGTAGTATGGGAATTGAATGCTTTTAAAAACACCCACCCAACATTCTCCAATTCTTCTAATGATGTCTGTCTCTCTTCTTCATTCCTTCATCATTTCCCTGACCATAGAATCTGCTGAGCTTAGATTGTTCTTGTTTTCAAAGGTGCATATATTCAGCTTTTCCATGAAAAGGCTATGTTTGCATCTCAGGTTTCACCTTTAAAAAATTAAGACCCTTAAGGCTTCTCCACTTTGCAATAATTCACTTTTGCAAAACTAAATTACTTAACAACTGCAAAATATGCTGAGATCCTGCTGCAAAGAAGTCATGTTATTGAAGCTGCAAAATGATATTATAATGCTTACAAATGCAGAGAACTGGGTATGGGAACAGAATCAGCATTTTGGGTGACAGGTCATTTACAAACAGAATGTGAGAGAGAACAAGGTCTCCGGGGAGAAGTTTACTTCATTGTCTGAAGATTTGTACCTCCTAGTGTTGCCAGCTGAATAGGTTTGTTCCATACAAAAAATACAAGTTGATCTATTATATGGATTTTTATAATGCTTTCAAGTCTTTATTTCACAGAGAGATGTTATCTCGTTAATGTACATGCTGTTGTAGCAGGGTAGGGTGGTACATTTGAAATATATCAGTTTATGTCAATTGAATCCTTATTGCAGAAAATTTTTGTGACAGGCACTTTATTGTGGTATCATTAATAACACTTGTTACAATAATATTCATTTGTTTTGTGTGAACCATAGGATTTGGAACTGGATGTCATGCTAGGGGTTCTGCAGAAGATAATAATCAAACCAACAGAAAGTCTTAAAAAGAAGCCTCATGATTTATTGTGCCTCTGAATGCTAACCTTCTTATATGTGTTGGCAGAGTTTAATGATTGTTGTAATGGTTCTGAAAGAACTTTTCAGACTATCTTAATGATCTAATAATAAAGTATTTTAATAGGACTTTTTTCTTCCTGTCACGCAGCATTTTTTCTTCTGCTCTTGGTAAAAATGTAAAACTGAAAACAAGTCTTGTCCTTTTTTTTGTACATTTCAGTGTTTAATATTGTATGAAAAAAGCTGTCTGATGTAATTGTGCAGAAAATCTGTCTTCCTATTAATACAAACTCTGTAAAAATGCTTGCCTTATTTTTGCAGAGCTCAGTTTTATATTAAACAACCTGATTTTCTCATAAAAATATATGTGGAACTAAACTTCTCAGTAATTCTCACTATGTCACTACTCTCAAGAGAGATGCAACTGCCACTCTGAAGCAAAAATGCTGCTTGACAATCTCTAGAACAGCAACTAAAAATTATGTAAAAGTCAAATAAATTCTTTGTCCATTACCTGGCAGAGTTCTTTCTCTCAGTCCTATCAGTGCCAAGACTCTCTTTCCCTTTCTATCTCACCTTTTTCCAGTTTGGTTAAAGAGTTCTCTTTGATTGAAAAGAGATTATGTAAAGGAAGTAACAGAGAATAAGATATTGAAAAAGCACACCAGTTCATCTTGTAAAAGAAACAGAATATAAAGATTGGATCAGATTAGAATTCATAGATTAAATTACTGCATAGAAGAAGGTAAATGGTAATCCTCATTTCTAATTCTAGGGTGGAAAAGTGAAATATTGTATGAGAATTAGGATATCATTGAAGTACTAAAGGACAACACTAGAAGCTTAGAAGGCTGTTGAGAAGAAAACTTCTGAATCGAAAATGCAGCTGGCTTTTTTTTTTTTTT
>VWYP01031771.1:20074-60230 GCA_013400435.1 Pycnonotus jocosus
TTTTTTTACTAGCCCATACAAAAGTGCCTACCTATATTAGAAAACATATGTCCAGGAATCTTCTAGTGATGTAGAAAATTGCAATAGAAATATTTCTACCAGTATCAATTGATAGGAAATATAAACACAGGTGTACTAAATAGCAAGCGAATGAGAGCTATAAAAATTGCCAACATCTACAGGAGCAGGCCATCAGGAGCCTACCACATGCCTGCCTCCAATTCTTCAGGACAAGCAGAACCAGAGACAGTGAGTAAATCCTCAGAACTCACATGGGTGGGATGGTTGGCTCCTGGTACATCCCTGACACTCATCCACAACTGATACTCTCCTAACAAGAACCCTGCAAGAGGGGGGACAGACTGGAAAACTGGTGCTGCTTGTCATTGCAAGCCATCCTGGACAGCCTCCCTGGATACCTGCCAGACTACTTACATGCATTCTGCTGCTTGTGTCTACTAAAATGTGAGTATTAGGGGCTGAATCAGTGGCGTTTTAAAATAAGTTAGTATTTCCATTCACTGAGTTCTGAGAGTCCTGTGAGACCATTCCGTGCACCTGAGATACTGCATCGACCTTCATCAATGCCACTGACACAAGGATGAGGAAGCACACACAGCCTCATCCACACTGTGACATTTTCCCACAAGCAGCTGGAGGCTTCTTACAGTTGTGAACAAGGGGAGCTCTCCATCACCTGCCTCCTCTCTCTAAAACTGACCTGGAAATTTTTTTTTTTTCTTTGTGAGCAATTGGCTGGTTCTTTTGTTTTGCGTGGTCTTACAGGGAAAATACTCTGGGCCTTTTCCTTATTGTCCTTATTATATAGAAGACCTTTATGTATATCTACAGGTAAACACGCAGATATCTGTAGATATTCATATTCATACATATGTATATATGTATGCATATCTTATCTTCCTTATGGGAAGGAAACAGAGTCAATTAGAGGCTGCTCTCAGATCTTCTGGGTGTGACACTTTCAAATCACAAAGCCCTTTACAGAGCAGTATGAAAACATGTGGTGTGAGCCAAGTGCCACCTCCTTGGATCAGTCAGGTCAGGCAGGAGGCAGAGTTCAGCCTGGGGCGCATGGGCTCTGTGCAGATCTCAGGATGGAGTAATTTGTTTTGAAGATGTTCTGCACCTGACTCTAAGAATTTTCACCATCGAAGGAAAACATTTCACCTTTTTTCCCTATTTTCTTCTAGGAATTATCTACTAGCCATTGAATTCTCTATGGATTCACATAAAGACAAATATTTTTCTTATTAATTATTTATTGATTAAAATATTTTTATATTTTGCATCAAACCTGGGAAAGACTTTACTAAAGAGTTTTTCCAATACTTCATTATAAGAATTTTATTTAAAATCCTCAGATTCTCAGTAATCCATAAATATAAATCAATGACAATAAGTCAATACTGCTATCTTAATTATATATTGGTACCTTCTCCAAATCATGTTAGAATCTCAGCTTAGCCAGGTATATAAGCAAGTTTCAGTGATTCAGATATCTCCACATTAGAGTATGTTATGAAAGCAGTCACAGGACTCTTAATACCTGTTAGTGGAATCTAGTGGTTTACTGCCTATCTACAATTCTTTTTGTTATTTGAGTCAATGAAATTTCTAACCAAGTAATATGAAGTAACTAATGTATAGGAAGAGGCTAATGTCTAAAGGAGATTCAGAGCCTTACATTCATATAGGATTTAACATCTGTGGTGTTCAGCTGTGGTGCTGTCTGTTCTGATTCTTCAAGCCACACCTCTCTGAGAAATGTCAGTGCCTAGAAAGGAACTGCATAAAAGTCCTGTTTGACACCAAATATGGCATCCTCATGATGCTCAAAGTGTTGAGAAAAGATACTGGTGCAACACAGAAAGAGTGCAGTAAAAACTAAAAAAATTTGTCATGAGAAATATTAATTACGTTGTAACACAGCAGTTGGAGGAGTTGAAGTAACTCTAGGACAGGTGCAGTGCAAGGCTCAGTAGATAAGACTAAATGGAACATTGCCCTGCCCCACTGTGTCACCCAAGGACAAAAAGAGTGTAAAAGTTTTGAATTCACATTGAAACAGAGTCCTTCCCTGGAGCTGAACTCTCATTCAGTCCCATGCAGTTCATTGTTAAGGTACCTCTCATGCATGGCGATTTACTGACCTGTGATGCATAAGGTACCAAAAGAACTCATATTTGATTCAACTCAATTACTTTTTAAATCCCATTAAATCAGGTCTCTTAATCACATTAAAAGAGCCTTATCACTCGATTTTAATTATCCTGGATAGTCTGCAAAATTGATGTCTTGTATTTCAGAGGTACCAGCTTGGGATTTTTCCGTTCTTGTATGACGTCTGAACATTTTTTTCTTTACTGCTGATCAGTGTTCACATGTTTCACTATCGTACCTGTACTAAATGTCTCAAGAGATATGTAGGTCTTCTTCACAGGCCATTGACAATCAAATAATAAATTCTGAAGATGGTTTTCTTTTACGAAACATTTCAGTGGACCTCATTTTCCAATGTTCATTTCTGTGGGTTGTACTAGTGAACTTAAATTTATTACATTATGCGTGTGTTAGAAGTGTTGGTTAATGAGCACAAAATGGACCAAACAGTTGTTAGAGGGGAGAATCAGCTAATCTATTTTTTCCACATATGATGAAAATTTCTCACCTTCTTAAGCTTCCTTTTTAGCCATTAGAGAGAAATGGGTGTGTTTAAGGATCATGCATTTGTCCTGCTTCAGACACAGATTTATGATCAAATGGTTTTATATCTTACAAGGTGATTTTTTTTCTAATTACTATGAAGTGAGTCTTGAGTGTATCTTAGCAATAAACATGGAAAAGTGAAGTTCAGTGAAATGCAAATCTTCCCAGCAGACTAGGAGTGATATAAAGGACTTTATGTCACATGCTTATGCCATCTTCAGTTATTCTATCTATGTTTCTGTTGTGGTTCAGACAAATGCTTTGCCTGCTTTATATCGAACTAGAGGTTGCCCCAATAAAAACCATTGCCTGATCCAAAATCATTTCAGTTAAACAATACTGAGCCAAGTACTGAACTTTGGGAGACACTACTGGTGACAGGCCTCCAATTAGACTTTGTGCCACGGAATATGAGTCTCTGGAATCTGCTCTTCAGGCAGTTCTCAATCCACCTCACTGCCTATCCACTCCACACCTTCTGAGTTTATCTATGAGGACATTCTTGCTCTTTTGGAAGGCTGGGATGATATTTGCTTTCTTCCAGTCTGCAGGCATCTCTCCTGATGACTGCAACTTTTCAAAGATGATTGTGAGTGTCCTATTTATGGTATCTATCAGCTCTCTCAGCACTCATGGATGCATCTTGTCAGGGCTCGTAGACTTGCTGATGTTAAGTCTCTGACCAAATACTCCATGACCAAGCAAAAGTCTTCCTTCCAACGTTCTTTACCTTTCTCTCCTGGATAAGAGGTTCCTGAGGGTTGGTCTTGTTGGTGAAGACCAATGCAATGAAGGCATCATTTGAAAATAGCCTCTTACAGTATCATGTTGTTGCCCCCTAGGAGCAAACAATGTTGCTCCATGCAAATAAAATGCTGTGAATTTTGAACTCCAACTCAAATGTCCCTTAGGATTCACAGAATGTTCAAGTCACACATCTAGAAATCTGAGCCTTAATGCTGACTATGTTGTCATGGTGATTCCCTTTCTCTGTTGGTATTATGAGAATGGCTCTAGAGGCCCACAATACCTCACAGTATGTTTCTAAAAGGTCAGCCATGCTCTTGGTAGTATAGAGTCTGTCAGTAGTCCTTACTTCAGTGATGGTTGATGGCAAAAAACAAAGCTTGTTTGGGAAACTGACCATCAAAGCAGTTTTCACTTTTAATTTTGCAAGGCACAGTCCTTGAAGCCTCAAGATGTACGACACTTGAAATACAGACTTCTCTTGTTGAAAAGAAAGTTGCAGAAGTTCAGCTGTCCTTCTGCCCCTGTTGCATACTTGACAAAGTCATACTGGTCAGATTTTTATGCCCTTTTTCTCTCCAGTGTTAGAATGTGAGGGAAATGACCTAATGCTGAGATTATTTCTTCAGCTCTGTGAATGTACTTACAGAAAATAAACATAATTAGCCATCATTTACATTATAAGATATTCAGTTTTTCCTCCCTCAGCAGCATTTGAATAGAATATATTACTAATTAGCTAAGTTAGTAACTTTCTATGAAAGCAGACTGTCTTAAAATTAGATGATGTTTTTCTCTTAAATGTTAATGTTTGATTTTCAGTGTGGACTTTCTAATCTCATAGGTAAGCCCAGAACCAAAACCACTAAAGAAATTTTAAAAGTGTCATTTAGTATGTTTTGAATCAAGTTCATAAAACACCTTTTACCAGCAGGTATGAATGAATACAGCAAGGAAAGTTGGCATGTAAGCAACAAGTTTTAGTGATTTGAAACCTTGTGAAGTGAGCAAAGGAGTTGTAGCCACTTTATTGGAAGCCTAGAAAGCGATAAACCAAACCCAAAGATTCCTAAGTTAAAGGACTCTAGAGAACAACATTAAACCTTGAGAGTGTGAGTAGTGAGATTTCTAAGGCAAGAATCAAAGGAGCCAGACCAGACTCTGTAGTCTCCTTTATCCTTTCTCGTGCCTGTCACATTCACTCATGAGCCCTCTTTCAGACTAAGGCTGAGACATTTTCTGTGGAACAGAAACAGTGTCCAGTACTTTTCTTCTTCTGTGTGGTTTCATGATTCTCATTTGAACTTCTACATACAGCTGTAATCTGAATAAACCAGGTTCATCATCTACTTTGCTGATAGTTGTATTCATTAGAAGTGAATAAACAACACAAAGTAACCTGAACTTAAATTATTACTATAGTTTGCAGATAATTGTTGGCTGTGATGCTGATAATTGTGAAATCCATATGGCTTTTTTGCACTCATTATATTAAATGCTTCTTAATGACTACTCACTTTTCTTTATGCATATCCTTGTCCTTATACATTATGACTGATGCTGATAGTTAGTGAGCCTTGCCATGTTGGCAAGGGAGTAAACACAGATCCGGAGCAGTCTTCAAAGAAAGACAGAGGATAGATCCAAACACCACAATTTTTAAAGGAATTTAACATGTATGGTTAATTTGTTTAATCTTGTGACAACATTTGTTGAAATGTTTATTTACCTGAGAAGAGCTTTCACAACAGTGATGTCATGTGATATGGATGGTAGAAAGCAATAAATCATTCCAATAATTGTTACTACTAGTACATCAATCAGAGGCTTCTCAACAGAAGGGATGGTTGCCTTTATTTCAAACAGTCCTTTATATCTTTTTAGAACAATGACTGAGTACACAAACTAACATATTCCATGTTAGTGACTAAATCCACTTGCATAGATAATGAATAGATTATTTTATTTTCATATGCTTAATATTTTAGAAGAGTTTTTAGGCACCTAGAAGATGATCTAAGGACAGTGTAGTAGAAGAGCCTAAAATCCCTGAGGTAAAAATAAAAAGTAAGAAATCTGTTGTATTGAATTTGCTTCATTGCCCTCTGTGGCACTGAACTCAATTCCCTTTATAATACAATTCAAAATAAAATTTACAATATTCAGAAAAGAGCTGATAATCCAAGTTCACATCTCCCATTCAGAAGGAGGGAAATAGATACCCAAAAAGTGCAAAAGGAAAAATTAAAAACCTGGAATACAAAGTTTTAACATAGATTTGTGTTACTATAATCTGCAGTAAAAAGTATATAACCCTGCAACAACAACAACAACAACGAGAAGTTGAAAACACCTCTCAAATGAGAGCATGACATCTTCTGTGGAGTTTTTTATTTTCTACCAAAAAAAAAAAAAAACCAAAACAAAAAACTTCTTACACCAGCCTAACCTATGATACTAATTGACAAAACTCTACCATCATCAAGCAAGAGTAAGTAAACTATTAATTCATCAAAGGCAAGCAGAGCCCAACCTAAGATTTTTTTGTGTTGCAGATAGAATGTATCATCAAATGTTTGAGTGCATCAGAGGGTCTTCAGTTCTGTTCTTGCTCAGCACTTCACAGATGTGGTTTATCTTTCCAGGAAGCAGAACATCTTTTATTTTAAGGAATCTATTGAATCCTTCTTCCATCACTCGTTCCACAGTCAACTAACTGACTCTAAAATACATTTTTATCCACTGGTTTGTAGATTCTTAGATAGCTGGTAGGCAGGTGAAGAGTCTTTGCTCATGCTCTACTCTTTTTCAATGGGATGCTGTCCTCTAGATGCTGCTCAATTATCTACAGCATTTATTTCTATAGATCTGTATTCCATTTATGCTATCAACAGTAGTTCCCTTTAGAACCAACATCTGTGAAAAGAGGTCACAAGATCTCTGGGGCAGATGACAGATCTCCTTAGTGTTATTTCAAAATATTTGCCTTTTCTGGAGAGCTGTACATTTCTAAATACTTCAAAAGGACAGAGTTCATTCAAAATAGTGCAGCTTTGGAATATATATATATATGAAAAGACATGGATTTTTGACAAATGAAGCCAGTAACAAGAAAGTATAAACAGATTGGCCATTTGTTTACTAATATTAAATGCCATAAAATTAGAAATAGGAAATGTCCCATTTTCAGATTAAAGCATGGGATTTAAAGTCAGTTTTTCAGATAGCAGGAAACTGTTAAACACCCTATAGCCACATAATTATTTAGGTGTAAGACCATCAAGTCCAACCACCAACCCAACACTGCCAAGTTCACACTAAACCATATACTTTAAGCACCACATCTACAAGACTTTTAAATACTTCTAGGGGTGGTNCGGAACTGTTAAACACCCTATAGCCTATAGCCACATAAGACCATCAAGTCCAACCACCAACCTAACACTGCCAAGTCCACACTAAACCATTTACTTTAAGCACCACATCTACAAGACTTTTAAATACTTCTAGGGGTGGTCACACAACCATGCATCTGGGCAGCCTGTTCCAATGCCTGAAAATTCTTTCCATGAAGAAATGTTTCCTAACATTCCAATATAATCCTTCCCGGGTGCAACTTGAGGCCATTTCCACTTTTCTATCATTTGTTACTTGGGACAAGAGACTGATCCCCCCCTGCCTACACTCTCCTTTCAGGCAGTTCTAGAGAGTGAGAAGGTTCCCTCTGGGCCTCCAGGCTGAGCACCCCCAGCTCCCTCAGCTGCTCCTCACAGCCCTTGTGCTCCAGACCCTTCCCCAGCTCCGTTGCCCTTCTCTGGACACGCTCCAGCCCCTCAATGTCTTTCTTGCACTGAGGGGCCCAGAACTGAGCACAGGATTTGAGGAGTGGCCTCAGCAGTGCCCAGCACAGGGGACGGTCACTGCCCTGCTCCTGCTGGCCACACCATGGCTGACATAAGCTCAGATGGATACACAGGCACACTGCTGGCTCATATTCAGCCACTGCTGGCCAGCACACCCATCTTGGGGTTGGACAATGCCCTAGGGCATCTACAGTGTCACGAGTCACCAAAGCTTATGTAGCTTAACCACTTACCAACCACACCATGAAAAGTTAATGGGACTTTTGTGGTCTTGGAGCATAATTTCTGATACTGTGTGGATCTCCCATGTACAAGGTCACCAGGCACCAAAGTTTAGAGATTTGAATGTCTCCATTTTCAATATACCACAAGGAAAGAAAATGAACAGCCGCTAAGGGCATCAGGCAAAGCCTAATATTTTTATTTTTCCATGGTGGTTTTGGGATGTCATTCTTTTCTTCTCACGGTCGCTCTGGAAGCAGTATTCCACAAGAGATTTCCATGAAGGGACATGTTTTAAACTAGACCTTGACCTTAATTTTTACTGTGATTTTGCTCTCATCAGGATGAGAATATTTTTCTAAGGAAAAAAAAAACATTGAAAAGTACTGAAAAGATATGTACCAACAATATTACAGTGTGGCTGCCAACAACTTGACCAAAAATTATCTGAAACCACAATACTCCTATGAATAACTTTGGTGTAGATAAACCAGCCTTACCTTTTAGGAGCACCTATAAAACTTTTGCAAGGACCATTTTCATTCAGTGCCTGAGCAGTGTTCTGATGGATATCTGCTCATAATAATTTCCTCCTGTTGCAGGACATTCATAGTTCAGTGATGCTGAATGACCCCATGGCTGAGCAGTCCTTGGTGTTTTCCAGTCCAGAGCAATGTTGCAAGGTTAGAATGGGAGAATCAGGGTGGCTAAGTAATTTAAAAAAATGACATTTTAATAACACTCTTTCCATGCTTATGCCTCAGTAGAATAGTTTGGGCATATATATGGTGCAGATAATGCATGGTCATTTACAGAGTTTGCACATAGGTCTTCTAGAGTTAAAAAATGCTCTTATATTCTGAAACTAGGCCTCCAGGTTGCTAGTGCCTCAGGTAAAGCTGCTCAAAGAAATGTGTACTTTTATGTCTGAGTGGAAAAGGCCTAAGTTATTTAATACATATTGCTGCAGAATGAAGAGAAGCTATGCTGCTGCAGAAAGCAGGAATAGCACTCATCAGTAGGGCTTCTTCTTGCTTTTACACCAGTATAAATTCACTGATTCCAAAATCTTATTTACAGTGATCAAAATGAGGGAAGGTGTCAGCTACTTCTGATATGGAACGTCTCAATATTGTTAGTGTTTGCTTTCACTCCTTTTTAATTGAATAGCTGCATGGATGCTTGAATACATTACAGACCTGTTAAAATTCATCTTTTTGTCTGATGTAATTTTAGAATTTAGAGGAAAAGATCATCACATGATTTTGAGAAGGATTTTAAAATCATCCATCTCTGTCTTTACCATAGATAGAGAAGCTCCTTATAAACGTGGGTGTCTGTCATGTAGGCACAGAAAGAATAAAGTGAGTACAAAGTGATGATTATTTCTTTTTAATGCTTTGAAGCTCTCACTGCTAGCAACATATAGGCTTCCTCTTGTTGTTCACGTCTGCCTTCTTTTGTTTGAACAGTTTGTTTTACAGAAATAGATCTAGGTTCACAGCACATTTCTTAATAGTCTCTCATTCTCAATACAGATTAATGCCAAGTCAAATACAGTATTATGTCACTTATAATACTGTGAAGTATTTATGCAGACTATTATGAATCAGAGAAAATGAGGTTGTGGGATTTTATGTTTGTATCACGGAAATTTGTGCTTTATCAGGCAATGCTTCCAAGACAGCTACTTTTCACATCTCTTTAATTTTGTGACATCATTCCTCTCTGACAATGAAATGCTACAGTTTTCTCATAATGAATGAGTAAAATGGAAGTCAAGTGTGGCGGGAATGAGCACTATGGATAGGTGAGGTTTTAGAAATGAGAAGTAGCTGATCACCTATCCAAAGTACATTTGTGTTGGTAATCTGGTGTCTTTTCATTATGACATGAGGTGCAGTTTTATTATGAAATAAAAAATACTGAGCAAAATTTAGGCTGAAATAATAGAGAAAATTGAAAAGTGGCACATGCTGAAGTAATTATGGAAACTGGTAAGCATTTCAGAGCTCCACTTGTTTATAAAAATCAACAAGGAGCTGGAAAGGGCAGTAACAGAGTTACATTCAGGGAATGCAATTCAGGTATGAACAAGCTGATATTCATAGAGTTTTCCAGTTCCTATTGCATTGTTATCTGCTCCATGCTACAAGTATATACTCCCTGTACCTGCCATTTGAGAAATGAAACAGTGAGTGGGAAAAAGCAGTGCATTTCATTGAAGCATGAGAATTAGTCAGATGCTTCAACATTCTCTCAGACTGATTTATCTCTACAATTCTGTGCAAATCATTACCATTTCATATTTTAGTGAGCCTACCAGTCCATAAAGGCTGCAATATTTTCTCATTTCACAAAGATGTTGCATGTATTCATTTGTATGTATAAAATATTTTTACAGATAGGGCATCTATTATCTTTGCTCAAAAATGAACCTGGTATTTGCTTTTGAGAGAGAAAAACCTTTCTGACTAAATCCCCAGAGAAATTTTAAGTTCCTGGTTTTGTTTTACTGCTTTGATGCTTTCAATTTCTAAAGAATTAAAATGTCATTAACAAAAAACCTTCATCAGTCTGAAATGCTACCTACAGTCATGATTTGTCTGGAATGATCTCACAGACCACATTTTTTGTATTTTAAATGAACTCAGAGTTAATGTACTCTCTTAGAATAAAACAAAGTAACTCTGCTCATGGCTGCAAAGACCTGATTTGCATTTCTTTATGCAAAGCCAAATCTCCCTCTGACCTTGTTAGTTCCTCTACTGTCCCTCCAGGAAGCCCTACCTTTATCAATACAGAGTCATGAGTCTCATATTGTGCTTTGTATTGCAACCTGCACATACCTGATGATTAATGGGATACACACGATAGTTATTAGAGTGTAATAAATTAAAATTTAGTATTAAGGAATTTATAAAGCTTAAAAAATAAATAGGCATACAGAATGTCTCCTAATGAATTGCCACTTGCATTAAACCAATCTGCAGTATGAGCTGTTATTACTTCTCTGCAAACAAAGACCAACGGACACAGGAAGTCCTTTCAAATCAGTTGTGTGCATCCATGATAACCCAGGTATCCACATTATCATCTACATTACTGCCACAGGATTTTTACAGCTTCCTGTGATGCACATGGTATTGACTGCTGTCAGAAATGAGGCCCTGGCCTCCATGAACTTCAGGTCATATTTATTTGCTACGTTAGATAAACCTGTCTTCAGTTTAACACCCACTGTGGTGTAAAACTGCAGCGATCCAAATGAAATTAGAGTGAAACAGTAGTTGGTACCTCTTCATTACTTTCATTGGAGACAGGCATGACAATTAGGACGTCCCTGATCTGAATTTCCAAGACAAGCTCATGTAATGTTTTCTGACTTTTATACTTGCTCCAAGTTTTGATACTGAGCCAACTGACCAGGAGTGAAATGACTGTATCATGTAACAAAAATTATTAAAGAAAGAAGCATAAAGTACTAATAGTTTATGACTAATTTATAGTATTTTTTTTCTGAAATTACAAAAGCAGTACCCATATCTCACAGTGGATAAAAGTAAAGTCTGCAAGCCACAATAGTAAAAAGTATAATACTACAAATTTTGAAATTGTTTAATTTGTTTAACTATTGTTTAACTCCTCATCTAAAGTATAAATTAGATGACACAGCTGAATAATAATCTGATAAAGAGATATTTAAAAGCGGCCAGGCATATTTTCTTTGATTCTATTACAGTTTGATTGGTAGACCTGATTGCTAAAATAAGTCCCAAGATCTTTGATATGTAAATGTTTTCCCATGTAAAGTTTACATATGTCATTGTCCTGGACAGTCATTTAGAAATTTTAACTATACCAGGAATCTTTTTATTAAAAAAAATCCCAGCAAAACTAAACAAAACCCCAAATACCCAAACAAAAACCCAAACTCCAATAAACCAAGTCACGAAATAGAGGTTTTGAATATACGGTAATATTTTAGTCATTAGAAATGGGAAGATATAGACTTGTGAAATAAAAGTCAGAGATTTGTATATAGAATGGAAACTCACTAGCTCTGATGACCTTATTTAGACTTCCATTTTACACTTGCAGTAATATAAGAACAAGTAATTTTAGAGACAATTTATGTAGAGTTATGGATTCACTGATTCACCAGAGAATTTTCTAGTACTATGTCAGTGTAACATGGTGTTGCAAAGACTCAATATTTACCTTTTAAGTGTAATTAGGCAGTTACACATCCAGATTAGATAAATGGCATAAAAAATTCTTGAGGATGTAAAAACCTGTTCAGTTTGGATCTGTAAATTTCTCTAAAGGAAACAGAAGGTAGCTCATACTCAAATATCCATCTCTATCTTCTGCATTTACACCTAAACCCAAGGCTGGATGATAATTCGCAATTGCAAGACTTTAAATCAGTTTTAAAAACTATGGCTATGTCTATATGGTGGATACTTTACTGTATTATTTTAATAGAATATTATCTGCTGAGTTGAATTTCTGATGTGGTACCAGAAACAGTACCCTAACATGGTGATGCTCAGAAATAAAGTATGGGGTTTTTGTTGTTTTTTTTTTTGTTTGTTTGTTTGTTTTTTTATCTGATGAGTTTCCTGAAGTGATATGAAAATAGATACAAATTAGCTATACTCATACTCTGCATAAAATTTCCCATATGCTGGATGATACCATAGAAATGAGATTAGGGGAGGGCAGTAGGACGGGAGGACAATTAAAAAAAAAAAAAAGAGTTTTGACTCTGTTAAATCTGTTCTCTAAAAAAACCTTTCCTTAGCCCTCTTTAGTGAGAATATTTGAAACCTTCAGAGAATTTCATGAATGAGATGTCCACATATATAGGCAGAAACTCTGGCATTCAGAAAGATCAGAACTCCCTGGAACGACATAAACTTTTTCTACATTAGTAAAACAGCAATGACAAATCAAAAACATGTAGTGTTTCCTTATTAGCTCATTTTCAATGAATTTGGATTATGAAATAATAGTTTGATACGAATACAACTATATTTGCATTAAATAAAAGTTTGTTGAAGAAACAGTTCTGATGGTTTATAGTTTCATCAATATGTTAATAGAAAGTCAGCCAGGTGTGTTATCATTCTTTCTGTTGCCTTGAAAGTTATGCTTTAGAAAACTTTACTCAAATCAACATTTCCATTTGGTACTTGAAAAGCATATAAAATTAGAAGAGAAGGAAGAGACAGAAAACCTGTTGTATCCAGTTTACAAGAACATCTTGCCATTGATTTATGTCTCTGCTTTTTGAAAGTGTAGCTTAAGATCTGTCCTTGAAAACATGGATCATATCACACTGCCAAGTATTTTCCAGATATTAAGAAATGTGTCTTTTGCCACTGTTATGAAATCAGTTTGCATTTCCTGAAACAACATATAGAAATATTCAGTATCAGTGCAGTTTAGGGCATGTAATCAGACTTGATGTCTTCTATGATTTTTGCAAATTGTCTAACACAGTCACAAATTAGCTACTGAATTCCAAATGAGAACCACTATTTCATCTTGAATTTCAACTCACAATAGACTTGCTTCTGGAATAATTTCCTGGGACAATATTTAGATATATAAACATTTGTGTAATTTTGAAGAGACAGATATATATATACACACACATATATATATACACTCATATATATACACACATAATATAAAAATTGTAATGTGTTTTTCTCAACATGTTTTCCAATTTAGGAATTCTGTCTATGAAAATGAAAACTATTTACCTCCTTCTAATCTGTAGCTACTCCAGATTCAGTGTGGTTGTCCCCAGGTCTCTTGAGCTAAATAGTTACTAGAAAAACAACTGAAAAAATTCTGACAGGTTAAGTTTTATGGGTAGTGTTATACTAGTTTTTTGTCTCTGAGCAGAGTGTTTAAATATTGAAATAGCTCTCCTGTGAAAATCGCTAATCCTTTCACACTTGGGGTTTTTTCTGATTGGAATAGCAAGTTTGACACTTCTTCAGCAGATTTTTTAAAAAAGTATTTTTTTAAAAAATTTACATTATCATAAAACAGAAAGCTCTGGAAAAGGGTTATATCTTGATGTTCATGATTATAGTAAAATATTTGGACATTTTAAAATTAGAGCAGCTTGGGCTGAGATTAATGGATGTTTCCAAGGCCCTGTAATATCACTCTGATGACTTATGAATCTTTCTGGCTGTTTTGTTGCGTATTTTCTGTTTTCAAGATATAATCCTATGATTTTCATCATGTGTTGCAATTTCAAACATGAAAAGTGGTGATATGTCTTGGGAAATGTAATCCATTCACAGAACTATTTCTGTTTGAGAGAGTGAGGAAGGGATGTGCTTGAATTATAACCTCTGAAGTGAAATCCTGCAGCAGCAAAGCCCAGACTGAAGTTAATATAGACTACAACATAAAACAATTCCATTAATTTCAAAAGACTCCAAACTTTTCTCATTCTAGTTGATCTGACCATTTTTTTTCCTAACAGGGAAAACAGTTTTCTCGGAAAAATTGTTTACAGAAACTGCATTTTCCTGTTAAAAAAAAAAAAAAAAAGTTAATTCCCAGATTTTCCTGTGAATCCATGATAAACCAAGCCCTTAAAATAATATTTGAAAGCGTTTTGCTGCTGGATGTTGAATTTCCACATGAAATTGTATCAAGGTGCCGATGGTTTATAACAGCACAAGCCAAGTGAACAGGAGATGAATGGACCCACCTGGGATGTGTGAAGGTGTGTGTAATGAAGTCCAAAGTGAAGAGCAGCAGGCTCAGATGTGCACAAGCTGTTTCTGAGTCCCTGAGCTTTATGTACAGCCAGGCACTGGACAAGATAATTGTGCCTGCTGTGCAGCTGGAGGTGGGATTTGACAGCCCCCACACCACAGCTGAGCGGTCAGCCCTTTCCCAGGTGAGAGACATGGAACCTGAATGCTAATTACCAGATTTCAACCTGCTGTAACAGCTCCCAGAAGGGGCTAACAGGTATCCATATACACTTCTCTCTTGTTCTGAAGAAAATTCTTTTTTTCCCAGTTATAAAGACATACAGCAAGCCCTGGTTCTTCATTCCTGCAAGGTCCCTTCACCCGGGATGACCAGCACCTGTCCGTGTCCCACAGAAGGCAAAGAGGAGCTCCTGACTATACTTTGGGGAAGCTATGGCAGGTCCAACCTACACCTGTGGTGATGGTTCTGCTGCAAGGCAGTCCTGCAGAGGCCTGCTGATGCACAAGCTGAAGTCTCATCGCCATGCCCGTGATCTTCCTGGGGCTGTCTGACGCTGATTCCCCTCACCTGGCCTTATCCTGGTGCGTGTTCATGGGAGGCCTTCATAGTGCCCTGATATCTCTCACCAACTGTTTCCCAGGTAGCTGGAACAAGTACTGTGACAACATCAATGAACTCCTTTCCTTTCTCCTCAATGCAAAAACCCAATGCTTTTTGGTGTTTTGCTGCATACTGTAGTTTGATGAGACTGGATCCACCCAAGGGTACTGAGAGAACTAGCAGAAGTGTTCACTCGACACTTTCCTTCATTTATTAGCAGTCCTGGCTGACCAGGGAGGCCCCAGGCAACTGAAAGCTAGTAAATGTGATGCCCATCTACAAGTAGGGCTGGAGAGCAGATCCAGGGAACTACAGACCTGTCAGCCTTGCCTTGGGGCTGAGGAATGTCATGGAGTAGATCATCCCAAGTGATCTCTCATGATATGTGCAGGATAACCAGGTCATCAGACCCAGACAGTATGGGCTGGTGAAAGGCAGGTCCTGTTTAAACAACTTTATCTCTTTTTATGACGAATTGACCCACTAAGTAGATAAGGAAAAGGCAATGGATGTTGTCTGCTGGAGCTTTGCAAAGTCTTTGGTGTCTTTTCCCACAGCATTCTCCTGGAGAAACTGGTTCCTCATGGCTTGAACATGAGGAACCAGTCCTATTTGCTGGGTAAAAAACTAGCTGGATTGCCGAGCCCGGAGAGTGGTGCTGAATGGAGTTACACCCAGCTGGGTCACAAGTGGGATTCTCTAGGGCTCAGTTTTGGGTCCAGACCTGTTTTATACCTTTATTGATGACTTGGATCACCTATCCTCAGCAAGTGTTCAGACATCACTAGGAGTGTCAATCTGCTGGAGGGCACGAAGGCTCTGCAGAGGGATCTGGATAGGCTGGATTAAAGGGCCAGGACCAATTGTGTGAGGTTCAGTAAGGCCAAGTGCTGGGTCCTGCCCTTGGGTCACAACAACCCCAGGCAGTGCTACAGGCTGGGGACAGTGCCTGGGAAGCTGCTTGGTGGAAAAGGACCTGGGGGTGCTGGTCAGCAGCAGCTGAAGATGATCCAGCTGTGCCCAGGTGGCCAAGAAGGCCGATGGCATCCTGGCCTGGATCAGCCGTGGTGTGGCCAGCAGGAGCAGGGCAGTGACCGTCCCCCTGTGCTGGGCACTGCTGAGGCCACTCCTCAAATCCTGTGTTCAGTTCTGGGCCCCTCAATGAAGGCCACAATTGAGTCACCCTGAAGCCTTCTCTTTCCCAGGCTGAGCAATTCCATTTCTCTCAGCTTTTCCTTATAGGAGAGGTACTCCATACCTCTCATCAACCTGGTGGCCCTTCTCTGGATTTGCTCCAACAAGTAAGTGTCCATCCCATATTGGGGACCTCAGAACTGCATCTAGAGCTCAAGGTGGAATCTCACGAGAGCAGAATAGAGAGGCAGAATCACCTTCCTTGAACTGCTGGCCATGCTTCTTTTGATGCTATGAAATTGAATTGAATGTTAGGAAAATAGATTGAATGTTAGAAAATAATTCTTCCCCTAAAAGGTTGTTACGCATTAGAATAGGCTGTCCAGGGAAATGGCAGAGTCTCTCTTCCCAGAGGTACTTAAAATACATGTCGGTGTGGTACTCAAGGATGTGGTTTAGTGGTGGGCTTGACAGTGATAGGTTAACAGTTAGTTTAACATTTTCTCAGTGATTTAAAAGGTATTTTCCAAATTAATTGATTCCATGATTCCTTGATTCTATGGTTTACATTCAAAGCAATTCACAACTTCAAGATGTTTCTTACTTGAAAATCAGTTATCCAATTTGCATGCTTTTTATGCCAGTACTACACACTACTGAATTGTATACTAGTAATGCCCATATATACTGTGTTGATCACGAAGCAGACAAAGCACTGTCCTATTCATTAAAATACATGGAATCCAAAGGCATGATTTGCTTTTCTGAATCCTGGATATGGCGTCAATTTATCATTGAAGCTCTATGTTACCCTGAAACGACTCTCTTAAAATCACATGTAGCTGCTTGTTGACTAGTTTACACAAAGTATTGTGCCATTTTTAAATGTAGATTACAAATCTAAGATATGAAGTGAGATCTTGATTCATATTTAACTGCTAGAAAATCAAACCGTGTAAACAGCCTTAGTAAATATTTTAGACATATTAAGAAAGCAAAAAGGAAAAAGAAGACAAGTACTGACAACTGGTAAGAGCTTTTATACTACATTCAACATGTATTTGAATATCTTTCCCAGTTTCTGTGCTTATAAGCCACCAGTAAGTGGTTAATATTATAAATTATTCTTTATGAACATGAAGAAAGAAAAGCACTTTGGATTTGTCAAATTCGTTTTTTATGCGAGTTATGATTAGACAGGGAAATACTGCTACTCTGTTACTGGAAGGACCCAAACAAGACATGCATTATATGTTTGAAATCCTGGTATATAGTCAGTCTGCAATGTGTTATACCAGTATTTATAAGACTTATTTGTTCATACATCTTCTGCATTTCTAGTTGTCTCCCACAGACTTTCCAAGCCTCCTGGGTTTTGTCATGGTAACAGCTTAATTTATCTCATTTCAGCCTATGTAATGGAAACTTGACAGAGAGCTCTTTACAGTTTCACCAAACATTTGTTTGCTTTGATATTGAGTTTATATCTGACAATGTAGAAAAGTTTCAAGTTCCTTTTTTGACTTACCAAACTGAATTAATAGGAAAATTGGTTACAATGGACATTATGAAGTAATTTTGCCCCATTTCCTTCTTAGATTTGGTAGTATAAGGCCTAACATGGGATGTAGAACAATATTTTGAAATAAAATTTTCAATTTTTTCTTGCTCAACGGACTAGAGATGGACTTTAGCATTCATTAAAAGCATACAGGAATAAGGAGATACGAGCCAGGCACAACAAATATCCAGATCCATTCTAAACTAAACTTAGCTTGGGAAGGTGGACCCAGCAAAATTGGGGAAAATTAATATTTCTGTATGCCTTCAGTGTCCACCAGTGCTACAGACTTTGTTGAATTTTGTAGTGAATTCCACGTAAGTCCATAATTTAATTTTGCATATTAGTACTGGAAAATACTTTGAAAAATAATTATGAACTAAAGAATTTTAAGAATTTATATTTGCAGGAAGATGAAGTTAGTCCAGCTGTTTCAGCAATATTTTCCAAGTAAAAAACTGACTTTTAAAATGGAGCCTGCTCTTTGCCATTACAGAACTGAGCTCTTGGAAATACTAATTTGAATTATTTAATTGAGAATTATAGGAAAAACCAGATTTTTGGACAAGGTTGCTGATGTCTATGAAAGCCAATTGAGTTTACTATTCTTACAATGATGTTTTTGTACAAGAATATAACTTCTACAGTATAGTTTGGTTTTTAATTTGATGGTGCCCACTGTCTGATGTGCAACAAAACCCTGACAGATCTAAAGAATGAAAAAGTTAGGGATTGTTTCCATGTGTATGCATGAGAATGCAGATTACAAAACCTTACTGTGGTCTCTGTTATTGGCCATGCTTTGACAAGCAGCTTCTTCAGAGAAGAAAGTCAGGCAAATTATTACAGCTGAAGTTTTTTCACTGACACAAACACACACTAGACTTTACAGGAATCCTCACCTTTAGTCGCCTCATTCCTTTTATCTTGGGAGACACTCATTAACTTCTGCCTCAGTGACAGCTAGGTCAAACCTGATCCGAAGTCCGAGAAAAATATTCCGCCTGGGTGGAGATAAGAAATCTATTCAAAATTTGCAAACAAAAAAGAGCAAAATGTGTCATCTTACTTGATATAAAATGTTGTCCCACTCAATACTTAGCACAGATGCTCCCTGACTGAGTCATTTGTGCAATATTCTATAAACACAAATCAGTTCATTTCTTGGAAGAGGAAAACACAGAAAGAAACTTGAGCCTGTTCATATTCACAGAGTTATTCCATTTATATTTTGAAAGTTTGCTCTGTATGAGGTTAGCAGAATTAGGACCAAATTGTAAAAGAGTTGGTTTGTTATTAAAGTTTGTCTTCTGTTAGCTACTCAGACTTGAAGAACATGCCAAATGATTTTTAAAATATTGGATATATCTTTTAATTAATAATTTGTTCTGAGTATCTTTCTGTTCCTCTTTCTAGGCTTTGGTTCAGCAAAGCACTTAAACATGTGCTTGGTCTCAATCCCATCAAGCAGTCTCACGGTAGCCAAGTGAAACAAGCATATGGTGATGAATGTGCTTAAGAGGACACATGTGCAATAGTTCTGCCTATAAGTGCACAGAATAGAGGCAAGTATGTATCAATCTCTGTTTTAATGCACAGTGTTACTCTGTTTTCTATCTTCCTTAGGTTCTTTAATCAGCCATTTTAGAATAGCATATCAAAGTATGTTACAGAAATATGTGATCAGACTCCTGCCAAGTCAGTTTCAATTAAAAAAGGAATTTTTATGTTCAGCTGAAAACAAGACACTTGAATTTGTTGGTAGTTTATAAATTGTTTAGTAAACAGTTTATTCTGAAATTTGCACATGTACTTAACAGGTTGTGCATTATAAAAGTTGGAATGGTTTGAGGTTTTTCATTAAATATTAATTAGATCTGCTAAATGGCTTGGAAAGAATCAGCAGACTTCTTTATCCTCTGCTTATGCTTTGTGGTAACAAACTAGTTATTGCTAATTTTAAACAGGAATGGCTGACCAGAACCTGCTTTTGGAGTATCAAAACATTACTTTTCATCATATGGATTGAGCTGCTGGATGGTTGCTTCCACAGAAAATTAGCTCCTATTTTGTCCCATTTTGAGAATAAAGGCTGTTCACAGCACATGGATGTTTTACTTCTTCTAAGTACAGCCTATGCTTATAGAATTTCTCAGTCACAAGAAACAGAGGCAGTAATGCTGCAGGCCCCTTACCCTCCAATAAAAATTGCTAAAAACACAGGATTTTACAGGGTTTCAAAGTTATTAAGTTCTGTACATGTAGAAAATTCATAGCTTTTCACCTCCTACAATTCAAGCTGGGACAATATTGCATATTCTATGTTGAATAAGTTGATTTCAACTTCAGAGTGAAATCTATGCACATTGTCGGCATAGACCCACTGAGCATTGGAATCTGTTCATGGTATAACCCAGGGCCTGATCTTTTGAGCTTTGAACTTTCTCAGTGATGAAAATTTAACTAATTTTCACTCCAAGGTATCACCTCACTTTAGAGCAATGGGGAAAGCACCAACCTGGGTGAAAGTTGGCCTATTGCAAAAAGAAGCACTTACTCTCCTTAAAGAAGGGTCTCTGTCTTTAGAATTTGGTACACCAACACTTGACTGAAACATCTGAGCATCTTTAGGGTGTGTTTTCTGTGCAAATTGTTGGTATTATTTGTGCATGTGTGCATGTGTGAGAGTGCATGCTTAGTTGCTGCAGAACAAATGGGTGATTGGGACTGAGTTTAGGAATGCATAACTTTGAATCATGCTATTGGTTTTTAGGTCTGAATGAAGTTTTTAAAGAAGTATTAAATTATATTGAGCTTACTGGAGGCATTTCCAGCAGTTTGCAATATTAAAAAGACAGAAAACAAATTAAGGCTAAAGCTTTCTCTGATTTCAGATCATCACACACTCTCATTCCTACCCGATATAACTGCAATCCCTTTCTGCAAAGTTAACATAATATAGCTCACAGAATNGTGCATGCTTAGTTGCTGCAGAACAAATGGGTGATTGGGACTGAGTTTAGGAATGCATAACTTTGAATCATGCTATTGGTTTTTAGGTCTGAATGAAGTTTTTAAAGAATTATTAAATTATATTGAGCTGACTGGAGGCCTTTCTAGCATTTTAAAATATTAAAAAGACAGAAAACAAATTAAGGCTAAAGCTTTCTCTGATTTCAGATCATCACACACTCTCATTCCTACCCGATATAACTGCAATCCCTTTCTGCAAAGTTAACATAATATAGCTCACAGAATTTTTGTTTTAAAAATAACCCTGTAAATGTTGTATGCTATACTTACTATAGAAATAGAAATTGCAAAGGTTTCTGAATCTCTCAAACCTTCCNTTATTAAATTATATTGAGCTGACTGGAGGCCTTTCTAGCATTTTAAAATATTAAAAAGACAGAAAACAAATTAAGGCTAAAGCTTTCTCTGATTTCAGATCATCACACACTCTCATTCCTACCCGATATAACTTCGATCCCTTTCTGCAAAGTTAACATTATAATATAGCTCACAGAATTTTTGTTTTAAAAATAACCCTGTAAATGTTGTATGCTATACTTACTATAGAAATAGAAATTGCAAAGGTTTCTGAATCTCTCAAACCTTCCCATTATGTATTTTCTTTGTGCTAGGTTGAAATACAGGAGACCATTTTCGAATATGCTATGAATGAGAAATACTCCAGAAGAAATAAGACTATTATACTTGCCTTCAGACTTGGAGAATAGATTGCTGCTAAACATAGTGAAGGTCAGAACTGAAATGAGAGTATTTAGTTTCAAATGTGTTGATACCAACTTCTAGAAGTGTCACTTAATTGGCCACTGTTGATTGTATTGATAATGAATCGATGGCATTGTTATAATAGTGGAGAGAAGCAGGTAAGGGTGAGGGGGTTGGAAATCTATACTATTTTAGTATCTTGAAGTTGGTTGCTAAGCACTAGCATGATGTGTAGAATATATTTTATGCCATTCTGAGCAGAAAAAGAAAGAAGTAAGAAATTGCATATTAAAGAAAATGCAGCTGCTGTTTATAGAGTCACAATTATTGGAGATGATCTAAAGATATGATGCTTATAAGAGTTCACTCAAAAAAGTAGATTGCAAGATAAAGAAAAGAACTTTACAGCATATTACAGCCCTCAGCAGTTCTATAAGTCTATAGTTGAAGGTAGAGGTAGTGGTAGAAATAGTGAGCATAGTTAATTGCTTTTTAAATAAATCACTTATTCATGATTTGTACATGCTTCCCTTTCAGAGAAATTCAACTAGTAGCTATCCTGTCTTGGGACAGACTCTTCAGGTTCTTTCTTGTAGGTTTGGAAAATCCAGAGAAGCAATGTCATGATTGACACTGTACAGGAGAATAGGAAACAACTATTCACTTTTTTTTTCCCAGCACAGGAGCTAACAGACATGAAATTAAATTGTGGGGTAGCAGGCTTCAAGCAAACAAAATAAGTTAATTTTGTGCAGTATTCATAATTAAGTTGTCCAACCTACTGCCACATGGTACTAGCAATGCCAGAGGCATTGATGAGTTCAAAAAGTAATAAAAGAAATTCAGAAAATAAAATCCCATTAAAACCTATTAAAAAGAGTACCTCTGAGTCTGGAATGACCTAATTCACAGACTGGGAGTTTATTTAAGAACTATCCTTTATGGTTGCCCCATATTTATTTTATTTATCCAGGTTTTTCTTAGCCCACATCATACAGGCTCCTGGATCAGGTGAAACTGTGATTTGAATAGGCATAACCACTCATATTTTCTTATATATTTTAAAAGTCTTTATGTTAACTTATGACATGATGGAAAAAAATTACTGTTTAGGTTTGTTCTTGACTAGGTATTACTCTAATACTGAAATATGATTTTTACAGACCCCCAGTTAATCCTTCAGACCTGGCTTTAAGAAGTTCATAAGAATATGAAACAGAACACTACAAATTTTATCTCCTTTATAGGTCCACTATGTGGCTAATCCAGCAAAAGTTCTTCTGTATAAAGCAAGCAAATGAAATGCAGACTTCTGTTCTTACACCACATTGTTACCCTTATAACGTCACTTGAATAGGTAACAGAAAACATTTTGACAGTCACAGAGCACTTCCATTGGAAAATCAGCACTTGATCCAAGCTAAGGCTATAGTTCAGAACCAGACTCCTCTAGACAGGAAGAAACAAAGCCAAATCTAAAGGACAACAGCAAAATTCAGTGAATTACACAAGGTGACAATTAAAGGAATTGTTATATTTTTATGATTTTTTTTTTTGTTAATTTGCATGAAGATTTAACTCTGTGGGTGAGTACTATGGGTAAGAAGTGACAAAAAGCCCTACTTACTATCTGTTCTGCCTCTTCCTTGATGAATTTATACATTCAGGAAAAGTGTAGACTTGGCAGAACAGTAATGCCACTATTCTTTCCCATGTCCCAAGTCTAATAATCCAGCAAAAGTGCACAGGAATTTCACAAGATAGGATTTTTGGCTTTAACCATCTCATTGTATTTATAGCTGCATTGTAATTTTTTTTCAAAACAGGGTAACACAAATTATTACAAAATGGGAAAAAAGTAGTAACGTGTATTGTTGGTACTCTAGAGAACACTCACTAGTTTTTCTTATGGGGTAATCCTTTTGAGTTTTTGCAACATGTTTTCACTAAGCACACCTATTACTGCTGAATCTGTCTTTGATGTGACTGGAATTCTTCACATTAAATGAGTTAAGTTTCAAAGCTGTAGTTACCTGTGGAGACTGGTACAATTCATTTAATATATTTACTGCTCATTAGCACGTGTATGAAGCAGTTTCTCTCACCCTGTATATCTGTAATGAATATTAAACCACCTCATCTACTCATCATAATATAATGGCTCCTGTGATGACAGACGCTGTTTGCACAGGAAGCAGATGTTGATGTTTACCTAGATGTAATTTGCAATGATGAGTGGTGGTGAGCTGAGGTTTTTCCTGCCAGAAAAATTCAGTTTATGTTAAACTTCTGCAAAATCTTTTGCATGCCATTATGGTCTCTTAGGTCATTATATATCAACATATTATCTCAGTGAATAATTGTGTATCTATATCAAGATATTAAATTATGCATATAAGAAAACAATTTATTTAAAGGTATATTTACCAAGTCTCTGAAATGTGATGTCCAGGAAAAATTCTAGGTAAACTACAACCAAAGCTGAAAATAGTATTTATTGGGGTCATAAATTGATTTCTGACAAATAAATATGGTAGGAATCATTCAGAGAGAGTGCCAGTAGCTAGGAAATTAAATCAGTAACTCGTAAGGTTGAAATAAAACACATTTATTTTAGTGGAGGAGTGCCGTACACTACAATGAATTACAAAAGGATGATATGAATTCTCCATCATTTAAAGCCTTTTAAAGCCTTTATATCTAGGCTGAAAATCTTTCTAAAAGATACTTTTTATTTCAACTTGGCAAATATTGATGAATGATTTTTTCTAACCTGTGTTATGCCAGAGACAAAATAGAGTGACATTGGGATTTCTTTTAGTTTTAATATCTGTAAAATCTATGATTTAATGAAATACAATCAGATAGCCACATTTATTTTACTTCTGAATTCTATACATACATATTCACTTTTGGACATAATCTACAACTTTAGACAAATAACGTCTTAGGAATTCCTGTTCTGATTTTGGAGCTGTTGTTCCCTATGTCCAGTTCTTTTGTCATCTAGAAAAATTCCAAAACGCGATTTCTCATCTTCATGCTCACATTTGGAATTGGGGACATAACACTCTTTCTTGATAAACATTAATTTATTCTATGAGTTTCAGGCCCACTTCTCTGAATCTCCTTTCTTGTTGTCAGCATATTGCAGGTATTTGATTTCTGTCACTTCTTGGAATCCTGAAATTAGGTCTTAATGAAACTCTTAGTCAGACATAGATCTAGAACTGTAGTGATCATGTCAGTGCTATATACAGATAGCTTCAAAAGTCACCACTCATTTCTGAAAATATTCTCTGCTGAACAGAAAAATGTGGAAGGCATGTCCAGAAGCAATCTTTTCCTTTGTTATTTCCTAAATCATACTGCTGGCTCCAGAGACAACAAAACCAGGGAAAATACAGATCTTTTGTCTCTCCTTGTTTTCATCAAAAGGAATGTGGTACTGCTTGGCTGAAAGTGATATTCTAAATTTAAATCTGTTGCAGTTACAGTGGACTTAGTCACATTTTTTGCAAATTTTGGGGTTTCTTGTAGAGTCACAGTTGTCTAAACCTTAAAAATAAAAAAAAAAAATAGTCCATTCTTTCCTGTGAATAGATATATGATCTCATCACTTGCAGAAAACTGGCCTTAAAATTTTTATTTCAAGGCCATTTGGAATGATCTGGAATCTGATATGCGTTTGTAAATGTATCTATCTATCTATATTTTTATTCTTTTGGAAAGACAACACCTTTCCACTCTCTAGGGTCGTCCTTTGGAGGCTCTTTTGAAATTCATTCTCTTTTTTCTTTTGCTAATTTTGTCCTGCTGCATCTCTTCTGTATCCTGAAAATGCCTTTCCTTCCCTGACATTTAGACTCTTCAAGTATTTATAGATTGTTACCATGTCCCCCTTTAGTCATTTCTTAGACAAACTATGCATATTTAGCACTTGCAATCAATCCTCATACATCAATCACTCCAGAAGTCTAATCATTTTTTGCAGCTTTCTTCAGATCTTCCTCCAATATGTGAATATCCTTCTAATAGGATGCCTAAAATTAAATACAATGGGTCATGTCTGCAGCTCACGTAAATCAATGTGGCTCTGCTGAAGCCTGTGTTGATTCATGCCAGCTAAAGAGCAACATTTCTAGTGCAAAGATATCAAAACTGTATATATTTTGTGAAGTGAGCTTGAAACCACACAGACCTTTTCTTCATAGTAAAGCTTCTTTGAATTAATTTCCATCACTTAGCTACGCTTTTGAATAGCAAATTTCCAGTTAGCTCCCCACAAAACCTCAAAATAATCTGCATTTTTGTATTTTTATTAGTGTTTGGAGCAGCTCCTTCAGCCTCCCTGACATAATTCCTTTCCATCCTTGGCACAGCCATGTGTCCCAGACCTCTAACTGGAGGTTTCTCCTCACAGACCATGGGCATGCAGAAGTGATGCAGGTTTAGAGTGGCTCTGGGAAGGATGGTTCTAGCCCAGAAGGTAACGAGCATCAGTGGCTGGCATCCTCCCCAAACATATACCCTATGAGGAGAGAAGCACCGTAATCCCCCTTGCAGCATTTTATCTGCCTTTGGAGTCCTCTTTGTCAATTTACTGGCCCCATCAAGCATCCATCCCTCAGCCCGTTTAATCCAAAATCAGATCTTTCAGTCATTATAATCCAACAAAGGTCATGCAGACTCATAGTAGAGAAAGATATGATTTTTTTTTTCCCCAAACTAACTATGGCTAGAGGGCAAAAGTAGCAGCCCTAATTAGGCTAATAATAGCTCCAGGCCTCCTGTATTTTCAATGGAGATGAATACCCTTTTTTTTTCTGGATAATTGATACAGCATTTAGTGGAACAAATTAGCACTGAAAATAAGTAAAAATGAAATTTATAAATAACTTACAAAATAGGGTACCACTGCTAGCTGCAAAATGGTGACTTTCCATTAGACATACTGTAGAAGTGCTGTAATAATTAAATTTCACAGAATTCATCTCCTGTAATATACTACAAATACACACACACAATTAGTGAAGAAACCTATTTCACTATGTCACTATGGTCAATTCTGTTCTAAATCGATACTGTTTAGGGGGAGAGGCATGGATTGTTGTTATTTCTGGACTGTTATTTTCCACAGTACTGAATTTATACTTTTTTTTTTTTTTTTTTTTTTTTTTTTTTTTATTTTCTAACAAACCGGCCCTTTTTTNTGTGCAATACAACTGGCCATACTTTGGAGAAATCCAGTTTTTTGAAAATGCTTTGTGGGCAAGGTGGCACTTGGCTTCAAACCAAGACAGCATCTTCTTCAGGGAGCACATTGTTCAGACTAAAAATTCTTTATTTGAAAAAGTATAGAAGCCAGGCCACTTTGTAATTGATAATCATAAATCATAATCATTATTGCTGTTTTAAAAACTATTTTACATATTTGTTTTCCTCGCTCCATTTTTTTTTTCAATTTACACAAATTTCTTTGGTCTTTTCATATTACATGAGTGTTTTCTGCTTGATTTCCTTCAGAACCTTTTAGTACAACTTTTATTTCCACAGACTTATAATTCCACAGGGAAAAGTAAAACAAATGCCATCTAAGCTATAAACTATTGTTGAAAGAACTTTCTACCCAATACCAAAGTAGTCCTGTGATAACATGGAAGTCATATGTATTCAAATAATTAGGGTCACAAAATTGGGATAAGGGGGATTAGTTTTTGTTGTTATACATATACATATATGTGTGTATATATATATATATATATACACACACAGAGAGAAAAATCAAAGCTTTCATTAGATGCTGAATATATTAGCATTGTGTTTCACCATAGAGAAGTATGTAGAAAAACACATTTTGAAATTTCCCTCAGCATAAATCAGCATATGATCATGGTTCAAATAGATGGTACTTTCAGATGCCAAGTAGGCTTCTGAGATGGACTGAAATTCAATTATAAATGCTATGGAAATAGAAATTTGGCATAGAAAACAATGAGGTCATCTGCTGGGCTTGTCAATGCAGGGTTTTTCCCCCTCAGGATACTCTTGTTGTGCATGGTACTTCCCAAACTACTTCTCACGAATCCTTTACACCAACTATAGGGGTTCATAGTGCACTCTATGTGTAGATTACAGCTAGGTCTCTATTTCTGACCTTCTACACCTCTTAAATGTTTTGCAAGGAGTGGTGTGAAAGGAGTAGAAAATATTGATTTATGAGGTATGGTAAACTAGCAAGCTAATATTGAGTTGCTTCCCCTCTTCCTTGAAAGCTCAAGGCTGTGTTCTCAGAGGATTTATTGTGACTGACTTCAGAAAAACAGAGGCTGCTCCAGTCACTGATGGTAAACTAGTACCTACATGTACCTATTTTATGTCAATGACTCCTTGTCACAGTAGACAAAACAGATGTTTTGGTTCTAAGGATGAAGGAATGAAACTGAACTGTGCCTCCTGTTGGAACTTGCTGGGAAAGAGGAGAAAAAAAAGCGGGAAGAAACAGCAAAAATATCTGAACAGTTTATTACCATTGCCAACTGTCCCTTTGCCCATGCCTGCCACTGACACTGTTTTCTAGGCAATCTAGGACATCACATTATAGCCTGTTTGTCCCTTACACATAATTGGTATTGCATCTTCAGAACTGGAGTATTCAGGAATAATCCTGCCTGCCCTGTAAAAAGTCTGTGGAGCCTGCCTGTGAAGAGAAGCAGGGGAATTCTGGGATTGACAGTGTTAGTCGGTAATTGACTGACATTAAAATGTCAATGAAACACAAAATACTGCTCAATGGGAAAAGTAATCATATCTATGCAGATACAAATATGATTGCAGAATTTGTTACGATCGAAGGAATCACAAAATTGCAATGGGGGTTCTTTGAAGAGTGCTTAATGCTCGGTAAGCCCAGAAAGGCAAAATGTGATATTAAAAGTTGTTAGGGGAGGAAGGTAGAATGAAACAGAAAACATCATTAAGACAGCATATAAATCACTGAGACATTTATATTTTTTAGTAATACAGTGCATTCTAATAGTCTCATCTGAAAAGTGTTAGACAGAAATAGAAAAGCAGGAAGGAATGTGACAAGGATGAGTAACAGTGCAGAACAGCTCTGGTTTTAAGGGAGATTAAACAGAATAAGACTTCCAATTTGGAAAAGCTGTGATATGGTACAAGTTTATAAAATCAGGAGTGATAATCGTTCATTAGCTATCAAAGAGAGAAAGAAGGTGTCAAGTGGTATTTTTCAATCAGCAGGTTTAAAACAAGTGAAGAACTTTTTTAACCTGGTTGCAATTAAAATGTGGAACTCATTGCCACAGGATATGATGAAGAACAAAGGTAGAAATGGATTCAGACAAATTTACAGGAAGAATAATAATAAAAAAAGCCCTCAGGGGCTGTTAAATACAAATATCTGAACTCATGCCTGATTTAAGAAGTCTTTAAACCAGTAATTATCAGATACTTATAGCATTTAGATTTGTAACTTCTTTAAGCATCTGGTGTCCACTGCTGTTCCCTCTCAGAGCACTGTTTCTGGTCTTGGACTATAGTCCAAGGTGTTCTTCTGTCATTGTCTGCTAAATGGAATGCCAGTGTTCACAAGGAAAGAAGGCCACCTGGTAGCATAGAGCCTGTTTTGGGGAGTCACCTGGGCTATAGAAACAACAAATCCCTCTGTTTTTCTAAATGTTGCCTGCAGAGCTTTTGGAGGTAACTGAAGCTTTTCAGAGCTTCTGCAACTAACATTTCTGTGCTTAGAAATTATTTGCATGCTTGTGAGGCAGAGAGAATGAGCGTGTGCAGCAGCAGTGTGATCTCCTCTCCTACACGTGTCTTATCAATGTGCTTCCATTGCAACCCCCATCCCACAGGTACGCTCAGGGAACTGTTCATACACACTACTTGATCCTTGCTTTCGGCAAACATTATTCTAAAGTACGCCAGCAGCATAGATTTGTTTCTTGTGAGGCACCAGTGACCAGATGGAAATTGAAATTTGTCATTCAACTGAACTTTTGGCTGTACTGGTCTGAAAACAGTTCAGGAAAATACTTTTCTGAGTGTAAGCCATGAAAGAGAGAAAGATATCAAGATTTAGATATATACCTCACTAACATTTCCAAATATCTCTAAATTAACAGTATTTTTTTCTATTTTAAATTCTGTCACATTTTTGTGGCTTTTTAATTTACTAACTACAGAGACAAGTTTTGACTAACCAGAGAAAAATATTCTGATTTTTTTTCCTTAATAATATTCTAATTTTTCTGAACAGGAACTTGCAATGGTGCATTTCTGCCAAGATTTGTCATTGATGTGTGAGTCCAGAGATGTGATTGACTGTGAAATTGTATCTTTCACAAATACTAGTAGTTTCTCCTTAACCTTTAGAGAATTTGAAAATTACTGAGGAGCTGCTCTCATAAATCCAGTATACTCTGGCCTTCTGTAGATCAAGACAAGGATGTAAAAGAACATAAGTTTGTAGCTTGCAGACCCAAGCCAGTTTTTCCACATAGTACTATCTGACAACTACTCTTCTATTGTGCTCATTATAATTTAAGTAAAGTACACTCCTGTCTAAGATTTCAAAAGGTTTCTCCTCTCTGCTGTCTCTGTTTTGGTCAGTTTTTATAGTCAGTCAATATTAGCAATGCTCTTAAGTACACATAGTGTCCATTCAGTGAAAACATAAGAAGCAACAATTTGTTCTTCTTTCAAAATTATACTTTGGTGCAAAAAAATCTAATTGCTAGATAATATTACTTTAGGAAGAAAGATTTCACTAAAATGTAATTTCAGGTGTTGAAGTGGGCATTACAGAAAAATAGACAACTTCTCTACTTCCTTTATTGTTAGCCCTTGGGAAATATGAAATTAAAAACAAGAAAGCAGGAAACAACATCTTACCTTTTGAAACTAATTTGTTTCACGTTGGTAAGCAGCACTTTTGCTATTACATGTTTATTCACTTCAAAACATGACCATGCTACTTCATCTCCTAACAATGATTTTAGCACTCTACTGTTTTAACACGGTTAAGCTGGAAGGCAGTCAAGGGATGTGAGGAAGTAATTTGTTGTACATTTAATGGTGTGAAGTAGCCACCAGGGAGAACATAAAAGGTTTTTCTGTTTCCTCACAAAAGTGTCCATGAGTGAAATTCCAGTTTCCTAAGTAGTTCTCTGATTAGCTTTTCATAACTGTGTCCTGTGTCAGACAATTGGCAAGAAAACAAAGATCAGGCTTTTGTTGATATTCGTGAATATTACACCTTTATCCTCGTCCCATTGGAGGCATCTCCCGGGTTTGCTGTGAGGGAAGCTTCACAAGTGCCGAGCTTATCTCCAGCCACCAGTCCTGTGGTGCTCTGTAAGTGCACAGGGCTGGAGTTAATCTGCTGCTTAACTCTGTTCCTGTGGGGATGCCGAGTGCTGCAGCAGCTCAGCGCCAGCTCCGTGCAGCTCAGGCACTCTGTGCGCCACGAGCAGCTGCACATCTAAACCATCGCTTACCCACTGCTCTCTCAAAGCTCCCCTTGGACCTCCATCACACTGGAGTCGGCATTGCAGGCTCTTCTGCGGCCCAGGGTGAAAATGAAGAGCATGTCTCCAGCAACCCCTATCTAGTTCTTCCTTAGAAAATAAATGCAAAGCTCAACAAAGCCCTGTTTAGAGGAAGCTTTGAGGGGATGCCATGCTAGATAGAGCTGTACTACACAATTTTCAACACACTGAGGAGTTCAATTAATAACACAATGCTCCTTTAAGCAGTAAAACCTCTTTATTTTTTGAGAGAATTCCTGGAACTGAGGGAGCAGATTGATTTACTTGTTACCTGCACTGAATCGGGTATTGCATACTAGAGCTGACCTTCTGTCCTGTAGCTGGTTTAGTATTTGCTTTCCATCAAATAGAGAAAAGCTTCCAAAGACCCCCTTGAGACATCATTTATGAGACTTTTGTGTGTTGCTACTTGCCTTCTACCACCATATCTCTTTGTGTCATGGAGTCAATCTTATTAGTTTTCCTTAAATAATTTCTTTCATAAATACAGTGTTCATCACAAAAAAGAGTTTTTTGATTGTTACTCTAATAAAGCTCCTAGGATAAGTGGTCTTTTATGAAACTTATATTTTATTTCTGTGAGCACTGTTTAACCATAAAATTGTCATGCAATCCCTTCTGCTTATAAATAGTATTTCTATCACCATCATAGACATCATGTTCAAGAAAACAAATATGTGGGATTTTTTTCTTGTTTAGTCAGTGGGAATAGATGCATGGATTTGCATGCTCACAAAGCTTTTGTGTGTTGTAATGACAAAGAAATTATTCTTGCATCCACCTGAAAAATATATTCTTAAATAAAATTCCACACATTCAGTCTTAATACTAAGATATTAAAAGTAAACTAACAGTTTATTGAGTTCTCTTAGAGATTTCTTCTATAGATGTAAGCAGAAGTTATTTCAGCACTTAGAAAGAGCAGTATGTACTAAAGTGGGAGAGTTGGGTTTGCTATGGCTATTACTTTAGTACATTTTCTGATTAATTCGTTAAAGTGTCATTCCTCAAAAATGAAATGACACTTCACTGCAATAGTCTGAAAAAATCCTGATAATACTTTAATCTACAATATCTTCAGCAAACTGCTCAAGGTTTTCAGCAAAAATGTTTACCAGATGGAGTTATCTTTTTAAAAAATTGCACTAAGTCTGCCTCACAGCACATGCTGAAAAAAATCCAATGTTTTGGTCAATAACTTGGCAGCAAGAAAAAAATGTATGATATTCCACACCAGGTCAGTTCAAATCCAGTCTCCTGTGTGAAACCATCCCACACAGGAAGTGAAAGGAAAGTTTATATGAACAAGGCAGGTACAGTGCCATTTTCTCCAGCTTATAGTAGTCAAAAGCTTTACCAGTTTTGGAACCAAGAAAATTATTTTTTTGTATTGTCTTTTAAAGAGAACCAAGATCATAAGAGAGACAAAGATAATAGGGTAATATATTTGTTCTTTAAGATGCTGAGTCCTGAGGCGCCGTGGTTTGCCCTGAAACACAGTGGTGTTCCACTTGCCAGGGGACTTTTCTATTGTTTGTCTAATCAAAGAAGACTGTTTTAATCAAAGAAACAGTAATCAGAGGAGCACAGAGAATTGTGCTTCTATCAACCCAAATAAAGTGCCATGCCACAAATAAGCTGTTGAGAGTTACTTTTATCCACCCCCATCCTACCTGTCCACCTCTGTGTCTGAAATCATTATCTGGTGTACTGCAGTGCTGGCTTGCTGTCTCTCTGGAGATTCTCAAGGAAGAGTGAAATCCCTGAGGAGAAGGATAATGGTCATCATAACTGCAATGTTTATGGCTGTTTCTCAGATTCAGTAGCATCAGATGGCTGTGTGTGAGGTAAGTGATGCAGTCCAGTGTCACTGGGGAGCCATATGACATTGCAATGACTTCTGAAAAGTCCCCCTGGGCTGGCTGTTAGTTCCCTAACAAAATAACGCTACTACTCAACAGCACCTAAGGGTCTCCTTTTCTACTGAAATGCCAAGAGACAGCAAAGGAGTGAAGGACCTGCATTCTGTAGTTTATAGCATTTGTTTGGGTCTAACACAAGATAGCTGTACTGAAGGGAAAGAATAAAGAAGCCAGTGATACCGTGAAAATCAGAGAGGCAAAAAGAGATATTGTGGCAAGCACTGAGCCAGAGGCTGTAATCAATTAGCTGACTGCTGAATTTCAGCCCCCTACATCATATCTGCCAGCAGCAGTGAAAGATATACAGCTGAAAATTCCCTCTCACAAAACCACAAAGCCTGTGGAACTCCAGTCATAAATACTTTAAAAGGACAGGGTCTTGCTCTAGTATAGATTCCATCACCTTGATAATCAGCAGCCTTTCAGGAGTATCCACTTTATAAATAGAAGTTCCTTGGACTAGAGAGATGTGAATGCAGATGTCTGACGTAATAAAGCTCAAACTAATCTCCAATATTTTATCAAGAAATCATTAGACTGAACTGCTTCAGGTGAAATCTTTCTCCATTGAAGTTAGCAGCAAAATTCCCTCTGACTTAAGACAGCAAGAAATAAAACCTTTTCAAGACAGTTATTAAGCTGCAGAACAGCTAAAAGGTAAGGAATTAATTTTGATTAAATGAAAATCTATATCTATCTCACAAACATAACTAGAGAAGAGATTCAATTGATTTTTACCTAATTTGTTATATTTACTGATATGAACAGCCTTTGAGAGTCCTCTTTTTTATTTTCTGGCAATAACTACCCATGATTTTTTTAAATCGTACTTTCCAAAAGGTGATTCGAAGAACAAAAAGATAATCTTCTTATAAATAACCAGGTAAATAACTCAACTTTCACTGCAGCAAACTGAAAAATCCTACCTAGAATGTTGCAATGAGCAGTGCTTGGGAAGAGTCTTTTGGGAAGTGTTTCTGACTCAGAGTTTAGAGAGATATGTCTATTTTCAAAGCTCTCAGTGAGTTATCCCAGTGCTGGCTGGGCCTAGTGTGATTGCTGGGGGATGTTTTTTGTGTTATGAATTCTATCTGATAGGTTGCTGTCTTTTTGCTATACTTATATGACTCTTCAAAATAATTTTTAAAAAAACACTTTTAAAAGGGCATCGTCAAAAGAGAAAGGTAAACAATGGACTATCATCTTAAAAATTAAAAAATTTGTGATCAAATGGCAAAATTATACTGATGTCAGGATTTAAGGATAGTAAGGCTTTTTAGCTTTGTGTACTTCCTTTGGGAAAAGATGTGAACTGGCCACAAAGTCCTTGCAATGACCTGGTGACAGTCACAGATGTAGATGGCAAACAGCTCATCCGAAAGAGAGACTTCTTTCCTTATTGTAATGACTAGGGAAGAATTGGCCAAGAACATAAGGGTGAAAGGAGCAAGTGAGTGAGAAAAGCCAGGCACTTATAGTTCATGAGGCATAGGAAAGGAAAAAGAAAGAACAGCAAAACAAAGGTATCAGATTTCAGGAAGGTTGGCTTCAGTAAACAAGAATTTTCTTGTAAAACATTGGAATTCAAGAAATCTAGGAGTTACTTAAGGGAGTATTATTAAGGGTATAAATCCAAACTAACACAGAGCAGATAGTATAAGATTTGCTAAATTTTGACCTTTTCAGGCAGCACCTGAAAAGGTGAAGATGGGTCACTTCCTTAGGGTAGGGAAGAATTGCATAAGTGTGATGTTGCAGAATCAAAAGTTATGAAGGCACACAATAGACTTCAGTCCCAAAGACCATGCTGATGATAAAAATCATTCTTTCATCACATAAAAAAAAGACAAAACCAAACTAAATAGCAGTTAAAAATAAAAAAAAAGAAAACCACTCTAGAGATGATTGACATATTTTTTAATACTTTTTTGAATCGCTCTTATTTATGAGGATGAGAGGCATTTCAATATCACACCAATAAGCAACAATAGGGAAAATTTAAGACCATGACTCTAAGTGGGATGGAATAGGTTAAATACCTATTACAAAGTTAGGTGTTTTCAATTAGCTGTGATGCTGTGATATTTGAAGAATCAGCTGATGAAACATCAAAGATGATAGAAGTAGCTCTAAAAAGTCAAAGACAATAGGTGATGATCAAGAATGAATGCAGCAGTGATCTTTGAAAGGAATGTGAAACAATTTTAGGAAATTGGATAAACTTCAGTTCCTGGAAGAATGCTAGAACAAGTAATCAAACTATTTGTAAGCTTCTAAAAAAACCCCAAGGAAATTAGTCACTGTCAACATGGATTTGTCAAAACAAAATTGTATCAGAATAATCTAATTTTCTTCTGTGAGAAAGCAACCGTGGCTAGAAAAGAAGCAGCAGATGTCACACATAGCTTTTAACACTGCCTCGTAATATTCTCATATTGAAGCCAAGGAAGTCTGTTCCAAACAAAACTATAGAAAGTGGGCACAGAAAGACTTGAATCACTTTACTGATAAATCACTTCTCAATACCTCACTGTCAAATTTGAATGATTCTGTTCAGTAGTGTAAGGTTCTGGTTCTTTTACTTTCCTTCAAGACTGGGCAGGAGTAGTTGAGATGGTGCTCACTAAACCTGTAGAAGAATCATGGGGTTCAACAAATTGATTGACCTTGACAGATGTTACATTCGTACTCCTATTCACATATTTATCTTGACTTCAAAACAATATTTCCTTGTATATATCAAGCATAGAAATAAGTATACTTACACTTTGGCTGTGTTAAATGCACAGGGTCACAAAACCTTATTGTGTTTCCTCTAAAATGTTTGTTACTTTCATATCTGTCATATCTTTCATCATAAATTTGGCTTGTTTTAAAAAGTCTCTTTAAAAATGTTCTTAGCCCATAATAATAATAAAAAAAGCTGTAGTAATCTGAGGACTTTTGAAAAGTACCAAAAATATTAATATTTCAGTGGGTTTTGATAATGAACAGTGTTATTCTCAAAAAGACTATGAATAGGTTATTTTTCATCTTCTCTACTCCATACTATTTGGCTAGATATGTGAATAATATTTTCCATTTTCCTTCCTGGATGAAGAAGCAAAAATCTTTAGAATAAAGTCAGAATCTTTAGAATAGTGCTTCTCACTTTAATTAGTAGCATTCATAATTTGAAATGTTGTTTTTCACTTCCATCTTCATTATCAACTTAAAAGTCACTGCTCCTATAAATATTTTTCAGATTGCATGGAGGAAGATAAAATATACAAGAATGCCAGGGAAAAAAAAGAACACCACTTTTTTTTTTTTTTTTCCCCAAAGGCAGTTTCTCTTTTGGAAACAAATTAGCATTTTATTTTTGTATTATTTTTCTGCCTTATGGCTTGCAAAGTTTGCATTGCCTGCCAATAGGTGGCACTAATAATTTCTGCATTATCTCAGTGGTTGTTCTGTTGTCTTTCAACATTGAATGAGTTATATCCTAATATATGTCCCATTTCCATAATCTTTGTTTTGATTTATATTTAACGTTTAACCAAAAAGGAATTTTTGTATAAAAATACAGGTGCTGTATACCCAAGCAAATGTTAGATTAATGGGCACAGGAAAGATACATTAATAAATGCTAATCAGCCAATGTTTTTTGCCTGTGGGATCAAATATTAACGTGCCCAACCAAAGCTGGAAATTGCTTATGCACAGCATCTGAAGGACACATTTAACATTGAAATAAAATGGACAGAGTATATATCTGCAATATAACGTTTATATTCATATTCATAATTCTCACATTTAATGTATGTCTTAGAGAAATGTTTCAAATGTTGTTTTTGGAATAGTTGAAGTAAATAGCATTTTGCTGTCATACAATCAGTGGTTATGTTTTACCTGGCTACATGTGTCTATGACCAATGCTTGATTTTTGGACACCTGCAATTATCTGTCCTTTACCTGTGAGCTCTGATTTCTTTATTGCCCTCTATTTCAGCTGGTGGCACCACCATGCTACAAGAAGTGAAAGGGTAAAGCAAAGAAGAGCTGGTTGGCTGAGTTTCCCATGCAACTCCAAGAAGAGTCAAGCCTCTTTTAGCTCACCAGAGACAAAGACATGCAAACATTCAAAATTTTCAAGAGCACAGATTGCAGTGAAAACTGGATGCTACGAGCACTAGGTACTTCTTTTCATCTCCAGTTGAGTAAAACTCAGCTTTTGACATGCTTTCAACATCATCTCAAGTTTGTCTAAGTTCCTGTGTGAGCCAGCCTTTGCAAGTGTGCTGCACAAGGTCATTTATCGTGGCTTGAGCTGTGTTGCAGTCCCAAAATATTCCTTTTGTGCTTAACAGATACAGCAAAAATCATTGTCCCTTCAAAGCAGGTCTCATTTCTGACAGTAAGGAGATGAAGGCAGTTATTTCAGTAACACAACTTTCAGATCTCAGATTTCATGTTTTCTCAAAAAATTTAGTTGAGTCAATTTTTGTCTTTTACACTGTGCACTAAAAATCTGCTTTTTGGAAGACTCTTCCCACACCAGCTGTCTTCTGCCTTATCACTGCAGCACTGGCTGTTGTAGGCATGCTGGGATAGGAAAGGGATGTCAAATAGAGAGGAGACAGATTTGCACATAGGAGAACTGAACTTCCCAGTAGTATATGACAAGTAAAGGTATCTTAATCCACACCCAATGATTACAGGAATATGGATGTTTCTGCCATATTTCCCTGTGAGATGAGTGTATGCTTTGAAATTTCTGGTAGGAAATAAGGGTGGCAGCAATAAAGTTAGCACACAAACACCATCAGAAAGCCAGAAAGCATCTATAGATCCTCTGCATGCTAGAGGCTTATTGCATCATGTATGAGGCGGGATAGAAAAAACCCAGAAAGAGGAAGGAGAGAGAGAAATACAGAATAAGACTCCCCCTCACACACACACACACACACACACATACACAAAAGCATGACAAAGCTGAGAAGTAAATATGAATTAAAAAATACTGTCCAGACCATCTTAACACTGATATGTTACTGCCATACAAATCATAGGCATTTTCCACATGTTGCATAGATCAAAAGAATTATTGCCAATTAACACAAAGCATTAGCCTGCGGCACTATCCAGGCATATGTAAAAGCTTAATCTATCCTGAAGACAGAATTTAAATGGAAAGCCTCCTTGATTATTGGTAATAAGGCTGCACTCAAAACAAGAAGGGAATATGCTGTGAGTCAGGAGAATTTTGCTGGAAATCTGTAAAACACATCTATTGCCTACAGAAATGAGCAACAAATAAACCTCTCCAGCTCATGTTCCTTGCTCAGTACCAATCTTTAAGTCAGCTCCCTGGATTCCTCTGACTCCACCCAAACATCACTAAACATTACTTTTTTTCATTTGCACTGTGCTCTACTCCCAGGTACACACAAGAAAAAGACACCTGTGTTTGCATGGGAGTGCAAAGGTGGGGTCATCTCAGGCCCTAAGGTAAAACATTGATTGTCTGAGTCATACATTTCCATCATTTCATCCAACTACAATGACTCCAGATCTCTTGGATATATCTCTTCTCTTCCCAGGGCCTTTCACTCTTCCTTCTCTGCTCTGCAATATCAGTAAAGAACATTATACTACAAGGTCATCTCTCGTGCTGTTGGTTACAAAGTTCTCAGTGGAGATGGTCATTGAGGAGGCTTTATTAAGCATATACTTGTTCCCACAACCAGAACAGTTCTCCTTATTATTTTTTTTTTCTCATTACCCTCTACTCTGCTAGTTTATACTTTATATATCCTCTAAAGGCCTCTCGGAGTGTAATTTGATTGCTGCTGGGGGAAAAAATGTGCCCAGGAATGGAAAATTCTACATTCTGCTCTTTCCAGCAGACAGTAGCAGGAAATATTCATCTCTGGAGACTTCTTTTTATTTATTGATAGAAGAAAGTATCCATCTCAGTTCACCATTTCCATGCCTGTACCTTCACTTGTGTTTTTCATTTTGAGTACTTCATATCCATGCTGTTAACTGTGGATCACAATCTTATGTGTTTTTATCCCTGTAATTCCCTGATGAATTGTCACTATACTGACTTTACAGGTAACACATTAAACATCAATATATTGTGAGCTCAGGCTTGTGAAGAAGCCATCCATCATAAATGTGCCAATTCTCTATAGACATACGCAAAGTTTGTCCCAAATGCAGGATAACTCAGATATATCTGGCTTTTCCTGGGATGGTTCTGTGACACAATTAAAAATATCAGAAAGAAATTAAATGTTACCTTCTTTTACTATGTACTAATTTAATGTTAAATATCTAGCCATTGTTGTTGACTTATTTGTTAAAACATTTTATCCTGATTTCTTACTAATTGTCCCAAATTTACAATTGAAAATGTAGGACATAAGAAATTAATTTTTTTTTATGGTAGGATAAAATAGAATATTCTTACCTTCATTTCTTTCAGTATTTTTGGATGTGATGCTTAATTTAATATAACATCTTTTATGCTTAAGTATCTGAGAGAGTGTTTAACAAAAAGATGACACCACATCTGCTGCAGTGTAGTTCAAGGTGTGTAGGATTGAAAGGGCAGAGAGGAAAGCACATTTCCAAAGGACAGCATGGGAAAAAGAGGTATGCATTATCTATCATTTTTACTTCAAAGTCTTGTGTTTCAGAACCGTGAAGTGCAGCAAATTACACATAAGCTCAGCTATTAATGTTGATATAAAAGATTCTGTTGTGACAACAGTGGAGTAAATAGCATAGGTATATTCATGAATATAAAATTTGATATGTAGTGAATGCCTGTTTAGGAACAAACCTAATGTCATTATAGATTTTGGAAATATTGTTTGACATGTTTGGCAATGCACTGTCAAGATGAATTAGATCCCACCTTTACTCTCAGAATGATGCTGCTGCAAACAATGAGAAAAAACTGTCTTGCTCTGTTACAGACTGCAGCCCAGTATCTGTGCCTCAAGGGTGGCAAATGGCACCCAGGCACGAAGCAGTATGTGGTGTCAAAGGTAAAGTGACACTCTGAGCAACACAATTAAAAAGGATTGTTTATTATTGGTCTGAAACAGCACAACAGAAATCATTCCCTCTTGGCTAGGCTTGGGACTCTCCACCCTGAATAACCTCTCAGCACACATCTGTGCCATTCCTGCAGCTATTTCCAGTCAGCTTTGCATTTTCTAAAGTATCAGTTTGGGCCTACCACATTACAGTCTTCATTATGCTTAATACTACAATATCTCACAAAAAAAAAAAAAAAAAAAAAAAAAAAAAAAAAAA
>VWYP01031771.1:60635-101308 GCA_013400435.1 Pycnonotus jocosus
CCATCTCCACAGAGCAGATGAGAAGTGTTGATTTTGAAAAAGGGATTCGAAACAATGATATAAATCATTTAGTCAGAATAGGTGTGATAAAAGTTGAAACACACTTGAAATTCTGCTCCTCCTGAGGAATTCCAGTATTTATCTTAGTGCGTACTGAGATACACTCACAGAGCTCAGTCAATGGCTCATACAGAGATTTTTTATTTTGGCAGAAATCCACAAAGGAAAATTTAAACTCCCAAAGAGCCTAATTAATTATGAGATTTGCTTCTTGGCAAAAATTACTAATTTATCAGGGCATCCTTGCTTAGAAAAATCATAGGTAACCAGGGGCATCATTTCTTGTTTAGCTGAAACGTGACGATTGGAAATCCAGAATTGTTTTGATACAGAGAGTTTTGTTATGCTAGCTTCATGCTGCAGTTTTAATAATAATATAACCACAGTAATTAATAGCAACTGCTAATGTGAACATAACACATATAATGGAGAGATTCGTATAGCCTGTAGAAATTAGGTGCCAAGGGTGGGCTTTGTCTCATCTAATTTTAGAGCTCTAAAATGTTCATGTCTGTCTTTGAGCTGGTCATCCTTAGACTTTTCAAAAGAGGGTAACAGATATTCCTTGATATACAGCTGACTCGTTTCAAATTTCTGCTTCAGGGCAGTGTGAACTGTGCCCCGAAAGTCCATCATCCCTCTCCAGGGAGATGAGGGCTTATCTGGGATGCAGTTGTACATGCTATAGGCATTTACATTATGCCAAAATGTGGTCTACCCACCATGATGTTATTAAGAAATACCTTGTAAAAATCCCAACATGTGAGAGCAGTAAGTATTTAAGACTTTACTCCTTGGAACACTCCTCTAGGCAATGTTTATAGTTACTGTGCTGTCAGTCCCCTGGCAACACAAGGTTATGAAAAAAGAAGTGAAGCATAGAGCAGTCACCGGAGAATAAATTTTAGTAAATCTGATTTTTTTTTCCTAATTGGTGGTTCAGAATCTATTGTCACAGAATCTGAAACTCTAATGATAATTTTAGACTGGTTTAATTAGACTTGAACCTCACAAAACCATTCATTTTTGTTCAAGAAAATCTAAATCTAATGGTAGTCATGAAACATCTTTGCAGAGGTGGGATTTGGGAAAATTTCCTCTTATTACCACAAACTGAAATTATGTGCAAGGTTCTGAAAGCAAACACAAACACTTTTTCCTTAAACAGTGTCACCAGGGCATGAATGATGTTATCTTTTCTACAACAGCTTGATGGATTCTTTTTCTTTTGTAGTTGTTTTATCAGCTGTATTATTTTTCCTTTCTAACTTACTAAGTTCTACAGTGAAAGCTGAGTTCTGGACTTGATGCACTACCTGTGTATGTAAATGATAGTGGATTATTAATGTTCTTATTTTCTCTTTCAAAGCTCAACGTATTTTTAAAAAATTCAATAAAATATCCTAAAATATTGTCGGACATGAACAACTTTACAGTTGTTGTAATTAACATCTTGTTTAGGGCTGATCCTCCAGATTTTATGATTAGTTCTGTGAATTGGCCTTGTCTGGGAATTGTCTCTGTGTATTGACCATCCTCTTCCAGGACAGGTTCTTGATTTGAACTTTCCTCAAAATTTAAAAAAAAAAAGAGGAAAAAATGTGATATCTGATACCAGATTACTATCAATGATGTCAGAGAAAAATATGACTGAATAAGTCAGATTCCATATTTTGCCAATAACATCGCTGGTAGACTCTGCAGTGCACTCCAGCATCTGGAGCATCTAGAAATCTTTTGCTACCAAGCTTAAGAATTTGCAGACTTGAAGAGCATCTTTCAAATGGAGGGTGTGTGCATAGATTTAGTTCAGCTGATCTTATTTCAAACATATGTTGTGAGTTTTTTCTTACTGTTGTGAGACAAAGATGCTTTATAATTTGAGTGAAATAATTCTGAACCAATGTAATTATTCTTAGGGATAGAATTCAGCAGAGTATAGATGTATGGAAGCAACCATTTATCTGGGTTTGGCTTCATTAGTTTGGCTTTAGTATAAAAATGATGAGAGTTCAAAACTTTTCCATTGGCTGCTGCCTTCCTTTATATGCCATAAGGAATGTCTTCAAACGCAATAAGAAACAGTGGAGCAAATAGAAGATTATTATGAGCCAAATCACAGCTCTGTTCAACATCATCAATGGCAGTAAAAGTGTCTGAGAAACATCCTTATTTGAGGATACCTGATGGTTTAGTGATTAGAAGAGTACTCACTTAGGAAATGGAAAACCTCCTTTAGCCTGGAGGGCTCTCTTACCACAGCTCTCACACCTCAGCCTTTTCCTCCCACAAATTGCAGGGTGTTATCAAGGCACTTTGCAATTATTGTTGAAGCTGGACTGCTGTAAACCTGGAAAAGCATGAGCTGTAAGATCAGAGACAAAGACTGAATCAAACGGTGTAAAGATGCACTTAGCACTGAGAGACATTTCTTTTTTTTTTTTCCTTTTTTTTTTTTTTTTTTTTAATTCTGGTTCTAGATTTATTTTTGGGTTTATCCAGGGACAATCTACAATACAAAATACATCAACAGTCCCTGGAGCAGAGACCAGAACTCCAGATATTTCTTTGTTAAATTATTATAGAATAAATAAGTAGAATATTATGCTTCTCTTTGATGTCATTAAATGTTAAAAGGAAAGGATTGTGATATGAATCTATGATTTTTACTGAGGAATAAATATTAAATTCAAGCTGATGTTCAGAGAACAGTGAAATGATAAACCTGGTTATATAATTCTGACTTGTTCTGCACTATCATATGAACAATGCACACCATATGAGACTTGAGTGTAACAAGTCCTGTACTAATGTGGAACTTCCATAAATAGACTCATATTAATTATTCAAAACAGTAATATCTTGTTATTGATAAGACAAATTAATGGAGTTTGAAACCTCATTCTGTAATTAATTTCCACTAGCCTTCAAATAATTTTCAGAGACATTCCCTCCAATTTTTCATTTTATAAAGTATAAGACTTCAAACAACATCCTAGCATGGTCTCAGTATTGATAAGAGGAGACAAGAAATTATTGTTCAATGTCTTTTCACTGCTACCGTGTTTAATTTTTTCAGGGATTTATTTCATTGATTTTCCTGCTGGTGCATCAGTGAAAGGACTCACTATTATTTTGATTGTCAACTACTATCTTCTCGTCTCTTTCAGAGCAATTGTTGTGTAGGTTATTTTACTCCGTAAACGTGGTCTAAATTATTTAGTTCAAAGCAAATGACTTTGTTTTGGCTGTATTAAATTTTTACCGTTCTTCTAAATGTAACTAAGTGATGAAAACTTGCATTCATATTATGAAAGTCTGGAAAGCTGGGATTTGGCTAATTAGCTGTAAAGGAAGTTGCAATTATAACCAAAAGGGATGTTGCTCTAGAATGAATATTCATGTTCGAGACATGTTATAAATATTTCTTGTGTCTCCTGCCTGCACTTTTTGAATAGGCAAAATGCTGGTATGTCTGCTTGTATGGCTCTTGTGTAGATGAGTTTTCAGTTTATCTTGCCTGTCTTCTCACCTATTCTTCTTCCCTGTGAGGAAAATATATATCTGCTTGAAAGTGTATATCTTAACAAATCTCATGGATTTATTACTCTGCATGAATAGCCCCCTTTTTGAGCTTGCTGTACTTAACTGTACTTAACATGAACTAATTAACTCCTCCTAAACAGTTGGAAATAGAAAGTCAGCAGTTTAGTTCAGTTTGCCACATTTTCCCAAGGGTCATTTCAATTTTTCTTCTGGGACATTCGACCTAATAAACATCTGGTCTGGATCTAAAGGAACAACGTGAACTACCACAGTAGTTCTTATATATCAGGAAACTTCAGTACCTTGTTTGCTGTCTTGCTTTACTGAGATCCAATAGCACCTCTGAATATCAAACAATGAAACCTCAATACTCAATAACTAGTATTGCTTTTTCATAGGAATGGGAGATATTAAACTGAATAAGACCTCCTAGATCAATCAATCCAGTGCCTGCTGCCTAGGCAACCATATTATTCAGTATTTTTCAAAACAACTTTTTATCTGTGATGGACTACAATGTGGATAGCAAAGTACTGCATGTAAGACGCTAGAGCTTTTCAGAAACAATATTGTTTTTCTTTCCCCTTAGATGGAAAGAATATAGAGAATATTTTCAGCATCTGTGATTTGAGAACAACCCTATCAAATTTAAAATGGATTGGCACTGTTACCAGAGGAAAGTCATCCCCTTGCCTCAGGAAAAATAAGAGGCAAAACAGAGGGAATATAAATGCCCATGAAATTCAAGGCATTTACCAGATTTTAATTTTTTTTTGTAGCTGTATTTTTTTGTTTTTTACTCTTCAACTTGTTTTTTGTCCATGCTTGAAAAAGACACAACAACAAAGAATGGTGAGGATTATTATTATATGAATATGAATATTGCAGCTCTTGTTTTAGATGGTGAAATCATAGAAACATTGAATGGTTTGGTTGGAATGGACATTTAAAGATCAGCTAGTCCAACTCCCCTGCCATGGACAGGGGCATTTTTCACTGGGTCAGGTTGATCAAAGCCACATTCAACCCACCCAGCTTCTAATGCTGGGCCAGAACTGACACCGAGTTTGAGCACTTTCAGTGATAGTGCATCCACAAAACGCAGCACATTGAACACTTTCCTTTTCCTGGACAAAATAATTCTGGAAAATGGTGGGGTGGTTGCAGCTGTGCTGCAAAACTATGAACAAGATAGAAATCAACAATATTTCACCTCATTTAATTTTCAGTGATGGTCTTTTTTTCCACTGGATTTCCTATTCCTCCTAATTCTTATTCAGTGAACTTTTCACATAAAATAAATTGTTATAAAATGCTTAAATGAAACCTTCAGGGCAGATTTAAAGAAACTGATCCAGGAAGATTACTGCATTGCTTAGGTGTCATAAAAATGCAACGACTTTTCTGAGTTGTTTGCAGACTAAGGAAGGTACCAATTAGTAGGACATTCAGATTGCTTTTGAGCCATTAAACACATTTCTGTGAGAAATAAAAGATCAAGAAAGCTGCTGATGGCACTTTTGTAAAAGTCCAAACAACAGACATGAAGGGCTCCTCACCACCTTCAGCTAGTTCCATAGTGTTTAAAAAGCTGGAGAGAAAACAGAGTGAGAAAAGTGCTGGGAGTGTTAGAAAACCAATGCAGTGATGGCGAACTGTGTGCACAGGGAGTTGAAAGAGGGTAAGGGGTCTCATTATAAAAGGATGAGATGAACCAAAAAAGACGAAAAAAGTGGTAGGGTGTTTAGTTAGTTAATTATCATCCTCAGAGACAATGTACCCTTAATCCTAAATATCCTCAGGTAATCTGTTTTGTAGTAGCATTCATACACCATTTCAAATCAATGCAGGGAAGAGAGTGTTCTAACCAGCATGTTACATACTTTCATCCTGAAGCATAATCACTTTGAAATTCTGTTGCTTGAGGGAAGCAGCAGATTTCAGATACTACACATTTTCTAATGAGGAGGATGCAGAGAAACCTACTGAAACAAATTCTTGAAGAGAATTTGTGTTTTGATGTTTTGCATTTTTTTTTCCTCCTGGATGTGTATTTTATTTTTTATAGCTATTCAGGAAAGCTTTCACAAAGATCTTACTCCTGAATGAACCTCCACAGCTTTATAGCCCCCGCCTTGTTGCTGCTTCAGCTAGAGCCTTTGCACAAAATTTTTAAAAATCAGGTTTTTTAAGCATTTTCTAGAAAATATTCTTTCTATTTATTCATGAACTGTTGGCAAGATGAAAAGGAGAAATATAAACAGATTTCCCCATTTATCTGGTAATTGTTTACTTTTTCTTTCAGACAAGCTTTGAAAAATAAATATATGTCTCCAACAGACTCAAGGAATGTCTTGGTATCTCTTTTGTAAGGTGCTCACTAGATGGAACTAGTGTTTGAACAACTCAAAAGAAGAGGAATAGCAAATGCATGCTAAATTTATGCCTCATTTATTGAAAGCCGTGAACTGCAATACATGAGGTCTCTCTTAGCTTTTGATATACAGTTTTTGGGTTAGTAATGACATTTGGTTTGGTGGAGGAACTAAATGGCTTTTCCTGTTCTAGAAATTCAAGTCAAGAGGTGATTGATGCTATTGTAGCCAAGCCAAACAGTAAAACAGCTTCTGGTTATTGGCTGAAATCCACAAAGAAAGGGACTTAACTCTTTAGCCTTCCAGTTTTTATCTGCCATAGAGGTCCTCATGGAAACTCAAGGTAAAGTCAAGGAAGAGGTAAAAACTCCATGTGTGCTTGATGGCCAAGATACTTGGAAGATATTGGTTTATAACTACCATTCCAAGGTAAGAGGATGACCTGCATATATTATCTCTAAGACAATAATTTTCATGGAATGCAAGAATTTCCCAGTGGTCAGACTAGTGGGTTTTTCTGCTACTGACATTTTCCTTTTCACTTCTAAGGACTCCATGCTGCTTCCTCATCATTAGACACTTGGTGACAGTGGTCTCAGTCAAATTCTGGTCATTTGACCAGCTGCTCAGCATTACTTGATTATCTCATGCACAGCAAGATTAACATACTTCTCTGAGTGCTTCCAGTCATTTATCTTAATTAATATGATCAACGAGGTCATATTAAATGGAGAAAAATGCAGACGGATGCGAATGTGGACTGCAAAGGAATATCCAGCTCACAGTAGCAGTTTCTATCTGATATTATATCTCTTGAAACATTCACACAGACAGAACTGCTCTAATTCACTGCAGGAGAGGTTTTCACCAATTTGATTCCTTGCTCTGCCACCGATGCATTGTATAAACTTGGGTAATGCATACAGCCTATGCATAATTTGGACTCCTTGTTATAATGGGAATAATATGATTTATTAATCCCACAGAGCCTAAGTGAGATCTTTTCAATATTGGGGAAGTGCAATATAATTTTCATGTCTGAACCTCTCTTAACCTCCAAAGTATTACAATGATTAAATATTGATTAATTTATAAAAAGCTGTGTTGCAGCATTTACAGCCAAGTGAGGGAGAGTGTTAATCTGTGGCAAGCAAGAGACACATGAAAAGCTGACTGGGAGCTGATGAATCAAAACATGGCTATATAGATCTTTTGAAATGCCTTTATAGATCCTGTGAAGAGCAGATGCAGGGGCTTTAGGTGGATTATCAGTGGCAGACGTAGTAACAGCTATTTCACCTTTGTCTTTCTCACAATATTTGTATTTCCTCCAAAGAAATGCATCCAGGCAGGTGGACTGTGGCAACAAAGAATCAAAACCGCATAGACATTGCTGTGCAGGTGCTCCAGAAGGTGGATGTTGTCCCTGCTATTATACGAGTGACACAACAAATTTGTTTTGGTAGCAGAATGTAGAGAAAGGATGAGATCCCTGCTGTCTCTGCTCATCAGCTGGATGCTGCCCTAGGCCAGGGGCATGCTGTTGCTAATTTTAGTTTATTTTGCTGCTCAGCTCAGCTTGTGTCTGTGATTCACCTAATCATTATGATTAACAAATTCACTTATTTCTGTTTTGCAGACTCCACGCACAGATCTTTGTAAAATGTAAAATAGTAGGTGTAGATGAAAGCAATTTCTGAATGCCATATGACTACAATGCTTCACTTAGAGAAATTTTTCTGCTTAAAGAAAATCAGAATTCTGATTCTTCTTGTTTTTCTACACTGAATAAATAGTGATATGCCATGCAGAAGCAGGAGAGAGCAGTGAATGAAATGCTCTATGTATACTTAATCTAGAAAATCAATGAAAAATTCATTTGGAATAATTCTTTCCTAGAACAGACCTCAGGAATTCTTATAGCACCTCCCCATCAGCCAGTGCACCACTTGCTTCATCAAAATAAACCTGAAATATTAAGGAGGAAATCTGTGAATTAGCCCTCAGGGTTAGATGCCAAATACAATCTTGAAGAAACACTTTTCGGCCTGCTATACAGGGAATAGCTTGGAGTCCTGAAGTGCCACGTGAAAGAACCTTTGTGCCTTCAGAAGTGGAAGAGCCTCTTGGTCACTCTGCTGTCTTCTTTTCCAGAAAATGAAGGTCCAGTATAATTCCTCACAGTCATAATTTTACAAGTGCATAATTATTAGCAAGGAAATTTCAGAGTTAAGACTCTTGGCTAATAATTTTTTTCTGATTTGTGTTCTGTTTTTCTATTTTCAGTGATCCAGGATGCAAGAAAGAAAAACCCATAAACCATATATTGTTTTCCATAGGTTTTATCTGTAAGTGTTTAGTCAGTCTGAAAGTTCTATAAAACTTTATATTTAGATTTGTATGTCTTCTCAAGGTTTTATTAGAAATAAAAACACGATACCAAACTTACTGTAAAATGAACCAGAAAAAAAGGTTATAATATGCTTGCTTTTCAGAGGAAACTTAGTTTGTGGAGTGGACTACACAGTAGATTTGGTACACACCCAAGCTTCTTAAGTGTGATGTCATATTGTGGCAGGTAAAATTCTGCAATGTCTGCATGGTGATCCGGTCTGAGGTATAGGGTGAAAGAACTGTGGTGCTGTATACACAACCTTATCTTACAAAAAACATGGCCAGAAAGGGCAGGGCACCTCAGGCTATTGGTAAGAGGATAGCAAACCTTTCATTTGTGGATCACTGTTTGCATCCAGCTGTGTTTAGTAGTGCCTGTAGGTCATTCAGTGAAATGAATTGGATGTTGCAGATTGGCTTGCAAAGGGACAGGAGTTCACATCACAGAATCATTGGTGTGGACATTGGGATTAGCAGAAGGGCCAATGCCTGCCTCCAACACAGGGCTGAGCTACATCAAAGGCACGCTGTGGTAAAGCTTATGAGGCTCCTGCAGAAGCAAATGTTTTAATGACTGGATGTTCGATCACTTAGTTGAGAATGATTGCTGCACTTTGGATTGGACTGCAGCCTCCAAGGCTGTCAACCTGATATTCGTGAAACACTGAACTCATTGCAGATTGTAGAGTGGGATGGGAAACCTGCATCTGAATGCTGTAAAATTTAAATTTATACTATATGAGAAACTACTGATGTCAGGCTCAACAGCAGCTCTGACATCAAACAGGTAGACTTAAACTCAGAGTTTTGTTTTCAGAAGTTGTCTCAGAAGTGTCTTTTCATCAATCTAAAGGTTAAATGAGATGTAAAATATGGGGTTTTTTTGTCTAACTTAGGCAGTTTTAGTTTAACTCTTTCGAATATCTCCACTTTTCATGTTGATTTCAGCAAAGATAGGATGTAAAAGTGGAAAAGTAAGCAAACTCCATTTAAGTAAAAAAACCCAGTGGCAATGGGGTTGTTTCACTAATGCATGTAGCATTTTCACAGCATAAAGTATCTGGATACCTGAGGCTGAGTAGGCACCTATTCCTCACACACTCAGTTGCCCAGCTTTTCTGCCCCCATGGTTTGAAACAACATTTGTTTTCTGTAGTTACTCCTGAAACCATTCTGAATACAAGGTAAGAGGATGACCTGCATATATTATCTCTAAGACAATAATTTTCATGGAATGAAAGAATTTTCCAGAGGTCAGGCTGGTGTATTTCTTTGGGGTCGTTTCCTGAAGAAAAAGCAAAGCCATGGGAGCAGCTTTCCTGCATTGTTTCCACACAACCCACCAAGCTCCTTACAGGGGATCATGTGAAGGAGGTTGCACAATGAGAAGGGTCCAGAGGGAAACTGGGAATTTATGTTGAGAAGAGTGTGTTTAAAAGCAAATCACACAAGGACGCTTATGGTCTCAAGTATCTGAGATTCTAAAAAAGTGTCTTGTGGCAAGACAACTCTGGATTTGAAATGTGAGTTTCAAATGAGGGAAAACATGAACAGAACTCGAAAAAGACATCTGTGTTTCAAACCTATTTCACAGAAATTATCACACTGCGTTTAATCCACACTGAAGAAAAGACTCAAAGTCAATTATTAAGCCAGGGATGTGTTTCTGTGCCAGCAAAGCCCTGACGGAAGGAACTGAAATGGTTCCAAATAAGTTAAAAGGGGAGGTATTGGGTATTTGTGTCTAATAGGGCAAGGAGGGGTTCCTGGTTTTAACAGCTTTTTTTTTTTCAGAACCATCCAAACAGACACCTAATATTTTTCACTATATCAGTGAGGTGTCCTGAGGTTATGCATGTATGTATATGCTAGTGCCTATGTACAGATATTTGTTGTTCAACTCAGCCAGTATTTATTCCTTATTGAAAAAAAAAATCCGTTTTTCAGAAACCTACCTGCTATGTATAAAGATACTGATTCTGACAAAATATTTTCCAGCTATTCTCACACATTCTGTTTTGTGGTTTTGTTCTTGGTTTTTTCTCTTCCCTATATTCTTTCAAAAGATTGGAAACTCATCACTGAAACTCTTATGGCCTGTTAACTCTTAAGAAATTAATTTTCTGCAGTTTGGAGAAGATTTGTAATCCCCCTGAAACATAATACAGCTCAGTCTAATGTAGGTATCTGAAATAGGTCAAGTGTTTCTAGTTCTTTATATTAGTAATAAAGTTTAGGGTGACAAGCTCAGATGTAGCCAACAGCAGTGTAGATATTTATAGTTTAATAATGCCAATGCTATGCACTGCACCAGGTCCCATGTGTGCCATTCACATGAACATCAGTAGAAATGTAATCAAGTTGTAATACTATTTCCTCCACTTCTACTTTACGTTCTTCAACAACAAGAAAAAGTTCTTGTTTCTTAGGAAGAGAAGAACACATAAAAACCTGCGTAGTTCTTGTGTTTTCTGCTGATCTCTTCACTGTACTGCAATGGAAGACATAATGGAAACTGACTGTGCAGCAAGAAGGACCTAATTTCATTTATAGGTGTAACACAAAGAAAGTGACTCATTACAAGCTTTGGTGACATTTCCACCTCCTTTTAGACCTAAAAAGCAAGATACTTGCTTAAGTACAACAACCTATGGTATTATATTTTCTTGAATTTAAGTGAGTTCCTCTTGAGCAAAAGCTTCATGTTTGAGAGTTTAATTACCAAATAATGTACTTTTTTTCTTGTTTTTTTCAAAGTCCAGCAGTTTTCGCTCCTCTGAATTATGAAGAAAACAATTTTAGCAGAGAGCTTCTATTCAATCCCATTTTATTGGGATATGTCACTGGAAAGGAAAAGTGATTTCCTTTGCTTTGTGATTTTCGAAACACTGGAAGTTCAAGTTTATAGCTTAAAATTGTAATTAGAATATAAGCTGGATGAGATTCATAAATATTGGCTTGGGAGTGACTAACAACAGATCTGAATCTCTGTCTCAGTTTGGTGACCACCTCTAATTTTTCCTTGCCTTTTCCCACCCTTTCTCAGGCACCACAGAGGGCGACTCTACTCAAGCTACTCTCAGGTGACAAAAAACTTGCCCTGGGTCAAATGAAATGGTACTGTATCTGGGCTAAGAAGTTTTTCTGTTAGAGGATAGAAGAGAATATTCTGAGGTAGTACCGATCTTGGTTTGATCTCTCATGTCACAGATTCACAGAATCATTGAATAAAACCTCTAAGGTCAAGTCCAACCTTTGATCACTGCCCAGTCACCTAGACCACAACACTGGGTGCCATATCCAGTCTTCCTCAAACATCCTTGATCCCTACTCAATGACACGGAAAGAACAAGCCTGTTGCCTTGGTTTTCTAGCCTTCTGATGTTTTTGCATTCTTTAATAGAGTTCTCACAGATTTTCATGTAAACAATGTATATTTTTTGGAACCACTCTCCTTTTGTTTACATTTTTCTCCTTGAAGAGGAGAACATTGATGGACTGTGATTTTGACCAGTGGAGTTGGAGAGGTGGCAACCTCATCCTCCAATCTATGGTCAAGTGTCCAAAACTATATGAGTTAGAGTCAGAAAAATAAAGTCCCTTCCTTTGTCTCTGGAACTCGACTGTGTGTGTCTTGTTCTTTTCCTGTCCTATAGCGACACAAGCCTGTCTTGAAAAGGAATGGAAACGCCTTAAAGAAAAAGCTGAGACCCAAAGAAAATAGGGAAAACTAATAAAAAAATCATGAAGTGTGAATAATACTTCCAAACAAATTCAGAAAAAATAAAACCTAAGTGCTCAGCACAAGACCAAAAAGCTGCTGGGCATTGTTCACTTGCTATCTCTGCAAAGTAGAGCCCCTGTTGGATGATCAGACCTTTGGCTTAACCTGGAAAAGGCAACCTTCTGCATTTCTGCTCCAGAAGGATGATACACTTGGTACTCCGTTCTTTTACTGTGAAAATATACCACCAGTCAGTATTTCAGAATTAATCAATAGGTTTTTGCAGTCCCCTCAAGTATCCCTGGTTAATCTGAATGTGTTATCAATATGGGGCTTTGCCTTGAAATAAAAATAATGGCTTGTTCTTCTGTGAGGCATTCCCTTTCTGGAGTGGGTAAGTGCTTCACAAGACAAAGAATAGACAGGTTAAAATTGCAAAACTCTAGAGAAAAGACATCTCTAGCTAGCAAATATTCAAACCCTTAGATGATATCACAGGAATTTGAACTGAAGCTTTAGATGTTTGCAGTAATATTTTAATAAGGACTCACATAAAACAGGCACTGAGGTAGATGAAAACAATAAATCCTGTGTACTCGAGGTGCATGTGCCATTTGTTCAGTCCTGTTAAATGTCAAGGTTTAAAGCTGCAGAGATAAGTCACCCCTCTAGGATGATTTAGCATCATCTATCTGTTGAACACATAAATATCTATCAGAGAATGCTATGGCTCTCCAGACTACCTTTCACTTTGTTTATGGAATTTAATAAAACAGACTCCAAGGCTATTGTGAGCTCCTTCTTACACATCAAGGATCTGGTGCAGAAGTAGGTAGTACCAAAAAAGAACTAGTAATGGCTCTTTCTACTGGCCAAGATCTTTGTGTTTGGAAGACTTTGACTGTATATAAGAAATGCTGTTTTATATCATATACTTTTTTTTTGTGTAGGCAGTCAAAATCCATTCAGTTTTTCATTGTGGTGAAAGTCCTCTAGAGCAGTCAGGCTACTCTTTCCAGGTGTACTGAAGACATGGCTTTTCTTTCTCTTTTCTTTCTCTTTTCTCTTTGCTCTTTTCTCTTTTCTCTTTTCTCTTTTCTCCCTTCCCCCTTCTGCCTTCCTCCTTCCCTTCCCTTCCCTTCCCTTCCCTTCCCTTCCCTTCCCTTCCCTCAAGCAGGAGATATTAACAGTAGCAGCAATTTCCATGTGCTTTTGGGAACAGCCTGTTTGTTTTCCTAATAGTGTTCAAAAGGCTAATAGGTATAGGTAAGTGCAGAAATAATTTTTTGCTATGGTCTTTCTTACATTTCTAGGTTTATATATAAACATGTAGGTTAATTGCTACATGTTTGAACAAACCCAATAGTCCAGAAACGAGTGTGAAGAGAGGTGTGGGGAAGTGACTTCTATTTCCTGAGCACAGAAAATAAGGCAGACTTAACTTCATCATCAGTTCTGGGAAAGAGATGACGCCCGATTGCAGAGGAACTGGATTTCTGCTCACTACTGTTTAAAGTCTTCATGGAAAAAATTATTTGAGGCTCATAGTATCAAAAAGTTTGATAGCATCTAGCCTCTGGCCCCGGAAACTTTCATTTGTCAAAACAAATTCTTGAGGTTTCTGTGAGACCACTTAATTACTGGCTATTTAAGCAAAAACTTGCTTTCAAATGTTCTGCTAAGTAGGCACAGAGAGTTTTTTAAACCTCATTGGAGGGGAAAATTCCAATGCATCTTATCCAGGCTATCACCTTCAAGCCTGCAAGTGGAATAGGAAAAATAAAAAGAAAGAAAAAAAGGAAAAGGAAAAGGAAAAGGAAAAGGAAAAGGAAAAGGAAAAGGAAGGGGAGGACAGCCCCTCCCCGACCCCCCCGCAACCCCAAGAAATAAAATCTCAGCACACAGCTTCCAGTACTATGCCATGGCTCACTTATTAGAAGAAAGAGAAGGGATCCAAAGGAGGGTGCACTGCAGCACTTCTCCATTATTGTGTGCTCTGAAATGCCATGATATGGGGATGAATATTCTTGGCATACAGGCTCTCGAAATCAGCACATAAAATTGTCATTGATTCAGGGGAAAGGAACACAAAGGCATCACAGGACCCTTTACTACCTTTCTTCTCCCATCTTTCTTGATTACTTCAAAGCTTTGCTTAAGTCAGACTATGTCATGTTACAAATGTTCAAAATAGGTTTTCCCGTGTGATGTTTTTACGCTGGTGTCATTTCATCTGCTAACACTGATTCTGACTTGTGAATAATGGGTTCATTCTCTGATCTGTAATGGGAAGTATGTTTCTGCTGCTTGTATCACTTAAAGATTTATGGGAAATGACTGAAGTGATGACATGGACCAGGTCACAGTGGCAGTCCTGATACTGCCTTTAGTTCAAAGATACTCAGTACTCTTCCATCAGCTAGAGCCTCCCTAAGTAGGAGCAGAAGAAGCATGCCAATTACTGCAAATCATCTGCTTTCAAGCTTTTTTATACGCACTGTGCCAAATAATATTCTTACAGTTACGGTCAAATCTTTTACAGTTGAATAAAATTATTATCATTATTGCAAAAAAGAAACAATTTGCCACGAGAGGTACAGTAGCTGATATAGAGTGTGACATGGGAATAATTCTTTCAATAATGAAGAAGTGGTGGCTAGCCACACTGGTTCTTCTCGGTTTATTTAGGGAGCCACAGGTTATAAAACTGATCAAAATGGTATTTCAGAGAAATGGAGACATTTGGTAAAATAACAGAATATAATTACCATACCATCACTTATTGCAATTCACCTAAGGACAGCCAAGGGATAGCAGAGGTAGTTCAATTTAAATTAATTTCTATTGATGTGGTCAAATATCCTCTTTCCTCAGTTTATTAACCAAACAAATGAGCTTAGTAGAAGATATTATGAAGAGTCTGGACTGATGAGATGATTCCCTTACAATGTAGAGCTACTGCAATTTACTCCTAATGACTACTTTGAAATCCCAAAAGGAGAAAAGTTTGGATTAGTCAGATGTTGCAAAAACCCTCAAGCCAAAGAATGTCTTGGATCGTAAAAGCTGCATATTGATGTATTGATATTCCAGAGATCTGGACGCTAAACTGAAGCTCTGTTTTCAGATGTTCATTAAGTTTGTACATGAACTATAGGCCCATCATACAAGGTATTGAAGTCCTTCATCATAATTAAATCTCTCTTTTCTTTTCCACTTTACTTTGTTTTCCACAGTTACCCTTTTATTACATTAATTAAACTTATCTCTCAGGTGCATTTATTGATTTTTTTGATATCTTTATCAAGCATAACAGGATGATTCAAGAAAAAAAATCCATAAGGGAATGTCTGAAGTATATTGGAGTTCAACTATCAGACCTCAATGTTTTCACAAGGGAAAAAAAATTAAAACCCCAGAAGTTTCCAGTTAAGGCAGGAAAAAATATGCATTTCCTAAAAAGGAGAATATTTGCATGTGAGATTTTAAGGAATGATATTTTGAGTTGCATATACATAAGTGTGGACTCTTTGCCATGAGGAAGAGAGTAGGAATATAGGCTCTTTCATTTAAGGTCTTCTTGGTTTTGTTTTTCTGAGCATACTTAGATGTATTTTAGTAGAGTAATTCTTAGCACCTTACCAAAACCACTTTTGTCTATATTAATGTTTTTTATTTATCCTTTAGGTGATAGAGATGTAATCTTCTGCCACTTTTTATAACAAAATTTATTATTGGTTACAGAGAATAAAACATACAAGTGGATTAACCTGTTTTTGAAATACACACACACATATGCACTCACTCAATGCATTACAGCTACAATAAATACGTTTTCAAGCTGAAGTCAGTGCATATTCACTAAAAGGAAGAGGTCACCCATAGTGACATCACTCCTGTGACTCAGGTAAAATGAACATATTGCTGTGATGTCCCCGCATTTAAATTCCAAAGGGTGCTTGTTCATAAGGTATTGTGTGAAAAGTTACCATATCCATTGGTGCCAAGACAAGAAATAATCAGATCCCATGAATTTCTGGATATACTAAAAATGCCAAATTTTCTGCACTCACTCTTTATTACCACCTTTTTTAACCTTCACTATGTCAGTGAAACTAGACAAAACCTTATTGAGTGTGCAATACAAAACATGAAAAACATGGTATTTCTTACATGTGCAATTGCTAAGATTTTGTATTATGATCCTTTTCCATTTACATTTCTGATGGTCCAAAGTATCTTTTATTTTGGAAGTTTCAATTGCAGGCTCTGTACACTTCAAAGAATTAATGAAAAAAAAAAAAAAAGGGGTTTTTTACAGCTTCTGCTCGCATCCCAAACTTGCTTGATTCTAGAAATCATTAAACTCCTACTTAAGTATGGGAGAAAAGCTTTTTCAGACAGAGTTGTAAAGATGTGAATTTGTTTTGTGTAGAAAGAATATCTGTAATGTTAACCTTGGTTATGGGTCAAACTCCAAACCAGCTTTTTATTCACTCCTCCTCCACAGGACGAGGAGAAAATCAAAAAGGTAAGATGAAGAGAGGGAGATAATTTATCAGTCATTGTTATGGCAAAACAGATTGGGCTTGGGGAAAATGAATTAAATTTACCAATTAAAATAGATTTGGTTAGAAAGAAACAAAGAAAAAATTAAAACAGGCCCCTTTCCCTCACTATGTCTCTTCAAGGCTCAATTTCACTCCTTTACTCCTGACTTTACCTCCTATTCCAGGGGGGAGAGGGATGGGTATGTGTTCAGTCCATAACTGATCCTATCTGCTGCTCCTTCTCCTACTCCATTGTGGGCAGGGCCAGGGAGGAATGTTTGCAGCTCTGGTCTCTCTACAGAAGCCATTCCTTTAGGATCCCAGTGCCAATGTCTGACACCAACAACCTGTGCACAGTATTCCTCAAAATCATGGTGTAATTTTCTTTCCATTCTCTGGTATTCAATAAATGATCCTGCTGCTTAGTGTGCAAAGCTGACGCCCTAAGTCATCCCTCTAAATCCTGAGGACACCCTCATAATGTTTCAGAAACAGGAGCTCTCTGGCTCATACCCAATCTTTTGTTTACTTCATACACTGTAATCTGCTACCATTTTGTCTTTTCCAGCAGCACTTCTTTATGACAGCTCTCCACATTACTGAGTGCATTAAAGATCCCATTTTTCTACAGCATTTTTGAAACACCTTCTGAATTCCATGTTTATTTAATAAGACCAGAGCTCTGCCATTGCATTCTTTATGTCAGTGATTTACTTTGTGAAGAGAAGCAGAGAAATTGCATTCTGACTCAGAAAATCATGAAAATGGCTTGAAATTAACTGCAGCAAGTGTAAGATCAACTTCTCACACAGACCTGCAGCTGTTGCAAAAGACACTTATTACCAATTCCATCTAATAATTAATTTTAATTGAATTACAACTTCATCCCAGAAAAATAACTCCCTGCAGCTATAGAAGTTTTGTCAACATGATTCAACTATTTTATTCCAGTTGTTAATCAATCTCACTATTAAAACTATAGTACTAATTTCCACTTTGAATTTATCTAGTTCTATTCCAATTTATAGCAATTGTTTCCTGCTATTCTTTGTCCCACATTCTGTAAAGCACTTTAATGTGTTTTAGTTTATAAATTGTAGGGTTACATTTACCCATATTACCACTTCATTATGCTGCTCATGATAACTCCTTTTAAAATTCATTATTTTCCATAAGACAGTGGTCCTTCCAGCTGACAGGACCTGCATTCTCTGCTGCAACAGTATTGAAATGAGTTTTGTAGGAATGTGTCCAATGGGCTGAACGACACAGACTGTGCCCAGTGATTGTCCCTTCCTTACGGAAGCTCTGCTGATGCTTTCATCATTCACAGATTTGTACAGCACTTGTTTTGTATTTAGGGCCACTCCCTTGATGGCACGCTGCATGTATGAAAAGCACATTTCCTTGTCCCAGGGGCTGCTGCTTTGGCATTTGTCAAAGAGTTGTAAACCTCAAGTTGAAGGGATGGCCTCAAGTTGTGCCAGAGGAGGTTTAGACCATACATTAAGAAAAATTCTTTCACCAAAGAGATGGTCAGGCATTGGAACACACTGCCCAGGAATAAGGTGGAATCACCTTGACGACCTTGGAAGTTTGTTCCAAGAGTAATGAGTCTATGATTCTAACTGACCTTTTAGTTTGTGGTCCATTGGTATCAATTGGTGGGAATCCCCTTCTTTTATCTCTCTCTTTTCCATTAAAAAAAAAAGAAAAAAAAAGAAAAAAAGAAGAAAAAGTCAAAGCTTATCTAATTACTCTGGCTCAATAATTGTTTAATCCTTTTGAAAACCTAGAAACATTCCACTAAACTGAGGAGGTGTTTTCCTCTAGTTTTTGTCAGAATAGGCAATTATGAAAGAAACATCCTCTATGTTCTATAATGAGAGCAAAAGTAAGGTGAGCACTTGCACACACAGGGTGAGAATAGGAATGAAAATTTTGACAATGCTAGAGCTCACAGACTCTCCTGCTGGTAAGAAGGCACTTCCCTGGCAGGTGAATTCAGTGGAGGCTTGAACCTACAAAAAAGCCATGGACTTTTCCAGCTTTCTGTTTGCATTACTGTCTTCTTTGCAGCCTCATCTCTTTATTTTCCCATCTGTCCCTCTTGAATACATAAAAGTTGTGCTTAATATTTCTTGAGCCTGATGTGACACAACAGACAATTTTATTCTTAGGTAATGCAAAATTAATTGATAAACAGGTCCACCTCCGTCTTTCAAGGCAGGATAGAAGTACGTCCAGTTAATTAAATTATGTCTACAAGATCAGACTCCACTGTGAGTCCTACAAAATCTGAAGACTCAAAAGGACATCAAAGGCTGACACTTTTTTTTTAAAGTTTGCAAGTTAAAACTCAAGTCATATGGTCCAGCAGCTGCTTAGTACTGACACCAAAAATGAAAGAAATAAATAAGTCTAATTATCCCTCAAAAATCTCTCCATAAAGATATTTCTCGTATTGCTTAACCACTTCTCTCCCTGCCAATAGTCCTTTTTTACATCAAGTTTTAATATAAAGAATAACTTTCACACAACTTGGAATTTTGTGCAAAAAAAAAAAAAGGAAATACTAAGAGTGTTTCCTATTTCACTTCTCTATTTCAAATTTTCATAGTGCTTCTTGAGAATTTTGAGGAGACTTGAACATGTCTTGCAAATGTGCATAAAGAGAAAAGAGAGATGAAAAAAACCCCATGATGAGGTGTTACTCTCCATACCTGGTTTAAAAGTAGAAATCTCGTAACTGTAGTCAAATAAACCATCTTATTTCCTGTTGAGGTTTTTTTTTCCCTTTTGAAAAATAAGAATCCATAGTATTCAAAGAAAATAACAAAACAAGTTTGTTCTACATATGCTGGAAGTACATATTAAAATATACTTTATATATAATATAATATATACTTTATATATAATAAAATCAGTTTAAATCCATGCCACTATAAGGAAAGCAAATGGAAGCATGTGGATTATATTAATATTAGTAATCCTTTCAGTGAGATGTAGCTGCTGCTCCATAGATGATGCAAAGTGCCCTTGACTAGGGATCAAAGAATGCCTTCTGGCTTGTGCTAGTGGAAATATTCTTTTTGGCTTGAAAGCACACTGTACCTAGAAAGCAAGACCCTAAAATATAAAATATAAATATGAAATCTTTTAGTTACTTTATGATTTGATATGTGTTAAGATTTTCTTCTTAGTGTGATTCATGCAAGATGTTTTGAAGATGGATTTTGGAAAGCTTTAGGAAGAAAGTGTTGTTTTTGTCAATACACTGGTCCTGTAGCTATACTAAAAGAAACTTGCCTGTATTTTACAAGGTATCTTAAAGACTATAAGTATGGATTTTTAAACAAGAGAGAGATGTATCTCTGTATCTCTCTCTCTCTCATCTATAATCTATCTCTCTATAGATGTGTATGCAGTGAAATGATGCTATTTAAATGCAAAATTAAACATTGAGATATATCTCTTTACATATAATTTACAACTTTATACATATATGCAAATTTATATACATATATATATATATATTTATACATATAAAAAGTTTAAAGTTTCTCCAAGACTGCAACAACCTTATGTATATGAGTATAATACAAGGTGCAAAATTTCTGAACAAATTTCTTATACTATGGAAAAATTGGCACCTTTCCTTCCCTCCACCCACCATAATTGCCTAACTTCTCTTAGGGAAAATAATTAAAATAAGGAAGAAAAAATTATGTCTGGCTCAATATATATAAAACATATCATGCAAAAATATGTTAATATAATGTGAATATTATGCAATATATGTGACAGAACTGAATGTTGCTCATACTTCCTTTGCCAATTTTTCCTCCATAATCCTTTTGCCTGCACATCAGGATTTCTTTTTCCCCATTTCTTGCCTCTATTTACTATTGTCTTATTTGCAGATTTGTCAGATTTCCTGGCCTTTCAGGTTTTGATGAATAAGAGGCCAATGGCTCAGTAATGCTTGTTTCATTAGCTGTAGCAACACTGGAGTGCAAGAGTAGTTCCCAAGTCAGCTTCAGGGCAAAAATATCCCAATGTACAGCGTACATTGGTCCTGAAGTACTCTCAGATCTCATTCTCAACAAACTGAGATGTGACGTTTCCAGATAAGTGTTTGTTGGGCCAAGGAATGTAAGCTTAAAAATGGTAAAGATATAGGAAAAACTCTATTGAAACATTTAATCCAATCCACCACCCAGAAACATGATGCAGCACTGACTTGCATGTTGTTACAGAGGTTTGACTATGATGAATTTTCAGAGTTGACATCTGCTGTTCACTGTGCAGCCTGATCTGAGTGTCTGGTTTACAAGACTTTGGTCATCAGATTTCAACCTCTTGAGGAAATAAAATGTATTTCTTTGTATTTTCCTGTATATATCGATAAATATATATTCTCACTGTAGCCTAATGATGTTCCACAAAGAAAAATATTGTAACAAGTGATTTGCTTTAATAAAAGCAATATCATATAGTTGCAGAGAAGAATTGCATCTCCAATTCTCCATTCTCAGTGTTTCCTCCTTTGGCTGTCCAAGTCTTGACTTTGCCTTCCAGTATTCTGGCAACATCTATACCATATACTCCCAAATTATTCATAGGGATTTAAGTTACCTCTAAGTAATGTAGTCCAAGAATGGGAAGCAGTTAAACCTTAATGTGTATAATGCTATCTGGGTTACTTGGAAGTCATAAAAAGCTCAATTACCCTATAATATGTGAAGTGAAACCATATTTTCCTTGTCAAGCACAGGATGTGCTGTGTACATTGTACTTAAAGTACTGCAAGCATCTGTGCTGCCAAAGTATAAATTGTTGTAAATCTGTGGGATTTCCTCTTTTGGGGGTCTGTCTAGGGATACCTTGACATCTGGGCAACACAGAGAAAGAAAGACAGGCACAAGCCACATGTCAATTTTTGGCTGTGGGAACTGCCACACCAACAAAACCCAAACAGCTGAATTTTCACAAGGACCCAGTTATAACACAGAACATCAGTGTGTTTATAGTTCCACAGAGGCCAGAGTGGAGAGCCATGTGCCTGATTAATCATGTTTAATTACCAGCTCTTGTTAGGCTCGTATCCATTTGGACACCATGCTGTAATGCAGCGGAGAGGTCGCCACCCACTGTGTGAGCAGAAGTGGCAGACAGGCCCATGTGGCTCCTGTGACTCCTTCTCGTCTGGAGAATGCAGTTGAAAACAAAAACATAAAACACAAAACACTTAATGTGCTTTCATCTAAGTTTATATAAGCCACATTTCAACACAGATATTTCAGGCTACCTGACGTAGCGCTTTATATGGAACATAGTCCTGTATTTCAGGATGAATTTTTTGACAAATGTTTTTTTGCAGCCTACAAGTACATTGGCAAGAATGTTTTGATTAAAAATCTTTTAAATTACATAAATAAAAATCAGGTGTCAGGACACATACTGCTATCCTGATATAAGTAAATCTGGTAATGAGAATTTGTCTATCTTAATAAGCTTACATCCTTGGAAGATTGAAAACTTTTACAGGTATTTTTCCTATGGTTCTCAATATATATCTTCCCACTTTTAACACTGTTTCCCAATAGTGCTAGACCTAAAGTCTTGCCTGAAGATAGCTTTGATATTAATATACACAATGTGTAAACCAGCCTGCCTATCGTTCTTCTACTTGCAAGGTTGTATTCTGTTTTCACAGCACAGACTTCCAGAAAAATATTTCCACTCATGCTTAACACACCACAGCAGGGATAAGAATTACACCCTCAGAAAATTCCCAGAATCATAAAATAATAGAATAGTTTGGGTTGGAAGGGAATTTTAAGGCACATCTAGCCCAACAACCCCTGCAATGAGCAAGGACATTTTTAACTAGATAGGTTGCTTAGGGCCACATCCAACATGACCTTGAATGTTTCCAGGGATGAGGCATCTACAGTCTCTCTGGGTAACCTGTTCCAGTTTCATCCCTTTTGTAATTATTGCAATTAAATCTGCTAAGCAAACTTCCATAAAAATAAAATTATCTGCTTGTAAATGCTAACACTGCTAAAGGAACTAATGGTAAAATATAAAGAAAAAAAATATTGAGAACCTAACATCTGCTGTGTTTGTGCCTCTAAAATCTCCACTTGGCATATTCATTTGCAGACTTATATTTTCAGGATTTGCTTAGGAAGATGCTGGAAACATGCTGCTACCTCTCATGCCATAAAAATTATACAGATGAGCAAAATGAATGAATTATTAAATTATATGTTAACTTCCCAGTAAATGTGGGACATTCAGAAGTTCCTACCTCAGAACAGAGAGCTGAGAGTCACCTTTTTTTCTTTTTATTGCCATGCAGCCTTGCTATCCATTTTAGAAAACTCCAGCACTAAATATAATTAAGAACCTTTTGAAAATAATGATTTAATGATCTGCCTTTTTTTTCCCCATATCATAGCCAAGCAAACAGAGCAACTGACTCACTCATGAGAGGTTCAGATGATTGTTTTATATGGAGACAGCATTGCAGCTGACAGTGCTTCACCTGGATGATGTGTTAAGGTAACAGCATTAATTAAGCACTAATCCAATAAAAGTTTTTTTTTTTTTCCCTCTGGTTGACATTATGTAACTTACAAAAATGGCTTGAAGAAAGAAGACNGAATTAAGCACTAATCCATTAAAAGGTGGGGTTTTTTTTCCTCTGGTTGACATTATGTAACTTACAAAAATGGCTTGAAGAAAGAAGACCTTTTGAAAGACAGTTCTGTCTTCACCAGACTAAATTCTGATCCTGAATTGTGAAAAGTCAAACACTATGAACCCTTTCTGGAGGGTTACAATATTTTCATGCTTCCACTTTGTCATGGAAGACTTTTAAGACCTAAAGTTTTCCATTCAGTCTTAGGTCATGTGTATTTATCTGGGGCTTTTGCACCCAAATAGGAATGGTTTTGGCTAAGTTCTTAGTTCTGCTTTTATCTTTTTACCACCTTATAATTAAAAAACAAGTTTGAAAAGGTTTGAACCATTTTGTGCCTTCCTAGCTTTGCCTTACCATAGGTATCTTCTCCCAAGTGAGAGGAGAGGAAATCGTTTCAAGTTGTGCCAGGGAATGATTCGATTGGATATTAGGAAAAAATTCTTCACTGAAAAGAGGGATCAGGCATTGGAGCAGGCTGCACAGGGAGGTGATGGACTCATCATCAACAGGGGCATTTAAAAGGCATGTAGATATGGCACTTAGGGATGTGTTTTAGTGTTAGACTCGGCAGTGCAGGGTCAGTACTTGGACTTGATCTTAAAGATGATTTCAAACCTAAATATTCTATGATTTTCTGAAAGACTTCTAACTCAGGACTGCAGTTTTGTACCAAATTATGTGACTTCCTGGGTAGAATTTCACAGGGGTTCTCTGCAGGTCTGCCTGTTGGACTCTTGTGTCTGCACTACCATTACATTGAGTCTGAGCTCAAACCCAGGCTGGCTGATGGTCCTACTCTGATGGCTGTAGGGAAATTGTCCCAGTGGGAGAGAAGTCCAACTGCACCCTGTGCTGTCTGACATGCACGTGTGCAGCAGGGGCAGGTCCCCTTCAAACAGGCTGCAGCTCACTGCCTTCAATCTGCTCTTGCAGGGGTGGTCTGGGACTAATGCTCTTACTTGAACTGTGGGGGCAGGAAGCAGATGGTTTTGGGATGCTCCAAGAGCATGGGTGAATATGGTGCTGGCTCATGGGAGAAGAGACTGTTCTGGAGCACAGCAAAATCTGTTTCTGAAGAAACGGAGGTGGAGGCAAAGTGTCTATACAACAGATTTTTCTTTGCCCACCAGAAAATCACTTCATCTTTCTTTGTATAGTGAAATGGATTTAACTGCTCACAGTGAACAGACGGGACTGATTTATGTTTTCAGAAGAATTTCATGAAAGCTGCCAGTTCTTTCATTTCACCCATTTTTCAACACCTTCTGACTGTAAAATTGGCTGAGTTGTGCTGACTTCTAACTGATGATGCCAAAGTTGTTCCCAAAAACCAGTCAGGATTTCTTCAATCTTCCTTCTAAGAGGGATAAGCTTGGAAAGGAGCAGGCCACCTTAGAAATGCATTATGGCGAGGTGGGATAAAAAAGGAGGAGAAAGGGATAGGTATTCATAATATGCTTCTCAGCTTTCTGCTGAGGAGATTCATCATCAGAACCAGGAGTAGTACGGTGAGGACACACCCCTCATTCCAGATTAATCTCAGAAGTTTCTTTCTTTTTGTATATTGATTTGGCCACAGCTCCTGACTCCTCAGTGCTGCTCCTCAGCATGCTTTCTGCTTTCTCCAAGCAATTTCTAAATCTGGAGCATCAACTTCCCAGCAGCTGCTGTCTGAGAAGCACAGTAGGAAGAAGTTACTTATTTGGGTCCTTACACCTGGTGAAAATAATTATTTTTGGCACAGACTCTCCCTTCATGCCTCCTTAGACAGGAAGCATTCCTGTTCTTTTTGCAGCTGTTCCCTCACCAGTGCTTTCTCCTGGTCTGTATTTCACATATGTTTCAAAGCCTGATGAAACCCCAAGACTGACAAGAAGACAATGACTTATACCCACGCAGCTGAAACATGAAGGGAAAAGTTGCTCACCCCAGGAATGCAGCCCGTGGAAGGAGACTGGGGATGATATTCATTGTAATAATGTCAAGGTCTACTAACACCATTGCAGGAGGCATCCCAAAGAGACTTTAATAGAGACACTAGTGAAATAGAGATGTCATGACCCAAGGATCCAGGGGAACCAGAAGAACGGGAACACTGTACTCTTTATGCCTCCTGTGAAAGGGAGAATATTTTTCGGGGTAACTTTTACAACTGACACATATTACAACTTTTATAAGAAATAAGAAAGTTTCTAAGTTTTCTGATTCCTAAGGCTGGATGATCCAGACCCAGGAGCTGGTGTCACGTGCTACTGGTATCATGTGATGCCAGTTATAGGAGTTGCACAACAGCATGAATATATATGAGATTTAAACAAATTGTGCATGGTTATATTACTTTAGAAATTTTTAGATGATCCTTGAAATTTTTCATTATATCAAAAAAAAAAAGTCTAATTCATTAGCATTAAATAGATGCATATCCGAAATGCAAAGCCATCAAATATTGGATAAAAACTTCATTTCATTTACCTTGCAGCTGAAGTGCCAGACTAAAATCATTAGCTTCATTCATGCCAGTGAGTTTTCAAAGAGGAATTATGGCCTTTATTCAACTGTGCATGTCACATCACTTTAGATAAAAGATTCAGCAACATTAAAAGTAATGAACAGGTTTAGAAGTAAGTGACTAAGGTAGCATGCATCCAGAAATGACTGCAAAAATGGTTGCTGTGTGCCTGCATCCAGACAGGGCACTGAGACACAAAACTAGTGCTCGTCTTCCAAAGCTCCTGGTGATGTGGTGGGTGAGTGGAAAAAACCCATGATTCCACCAAAATATCTCCACTGCTTGTTTTCTTGCCCCACTACTGATTTTTACAAGAGGTACTTGCCTGGCATTTCTGCAGTTGCTTACTCATTTTCTCTGAATGACATTGCTGCCTGTCCTCTCCCAGAGTAGCTGGGTAGCCACTAGAGAAAAAAAAAAAAGAGGGAAGAAAAATTACAAAGGACCATTCTAATATATCTAAGCATGCAGAAATAACACCTGCAAAACAATATTCCTTATGTTTTCCTTTTGCTTGATTACCAGCCTTTGTGGGGCAGGTAGAGAATCATAGAAATCCTTATAAAACTGGCTTTCTCTGATACATTTTACACTTATTTTTTGCCAGCATCTTAAAAATTGGAGGGCTATAGCTATAACAGCCCACGAGAACATGCATGTGTTCAAACACACACATTCCCACATGTGCACGCTACTTTTGCTTGTAGTATTTGCCAAGGCTGGAAATGAAGAAAGGCATGAAAGGCATATTCTATTTAGATTATGTTATATTGCTCCTTCAGACTTCTGAAGGAGGTTTGTGCTGATTTCATGGGGCTCAAATGGATATGTTTCTTACATTTACCATTTATTTTCTTTACATTATAACCTCTCTTGTTAAGAAATGGTAGAATACACTGCTAGATTCAAGACAAAAAAGTACAATACTTCCTATGACTAATTTTTTTTACAGATATAAAATTAGTAGACGTACCTACTATTCTCCATGTCAATAAAATATAGCTTTAAATTCAACCATTCAGTCCTTACTGTAAGCAAGAGCCATGTCAACAGTACATTTTCACTTGAATTATTTTTTAACAAAGTGCACTATTTAAGTTTATAACACCCAGCTCTTTAGAAAGAAAGAAAGAAATGAGAAAAGAGAAGAGAGAAAAGAGATGAGAAAAGAGAAAAGAGAAAAGAGAAAAGAGAATAGAGAAAAGAAAAAAGAAAAAAGAAAGAGCAGTATATTCTCATGAAAAAAAGGATCTTACTATTAAAAAAAAGAAATCACCATGTGAGTCAATGTAATTGAAGTTCAGCATACTCTAAGCTATAAATGCTTGAAAAGTGCTTTTAATATGCAAAGGAAGACTAACCTAAAAAAAAAAAAAGAAAAATGGGGCAGATGATTATAACAGGACCTGTCACACTACTAATAATTTTAAAAGAAACAAATTTTACATGAACAGTCAGACAAAAATCTCTGTATATCTTTGAAGCTAGCACCTGAGATCAGTAACTTTCTTTACTTCCTTCACCTCCTCATAATGAAATACCAGGAGCTGTGATGGAACCCTTTTATCATACACTGTCTTAAAAATTGCTAATCATGAAAAATAAGCAGATAATCCAAGTAAATGAATCTCTCATTTGCTTTGAGGTTCATATCAAGAATATTCTTAATGACCACACTCTAAACGTTTCAAACTCTCCCTGTCAGCAGGGCCAGAAATGCACACAGCTTTCACATGACTGGAAATCCCCTGGTGAAAGACTCAAACAGCTGCAGAAGACTTATGAGTGCACATTTTCATAAGATTGACTGAATGTTTAACATTATTTCTGCTGTTTGTCTTACTGAATGATCCAGCCATATAAATTAAATTATTTTAAATATACCTTTTTTATAATATAGATGCAGTCTCTTGAGACACCAATCATAAACACTTATATCTAAATCCACCCCCAGCAATGCACTTTTCACAAACATCCAAGGACACCAACTCAACATTGCAATAACATCTTTTCTGCCTTTGCCTCCCTCCCTTCGCTCAAAGGGCTCAAAACAATCCAAAATCCTCTCTCAGCCTGTGACTCTGAGATCTTTTGGTTGGGTTTTGTTCTTTGTCCAAACAAGACACGGTCCCACTTAATTCCATCACAGTGGCTAATTATGACAACAACAATCAATAAAAACCCAGAATCCTCCTAACATACTGCCCTTGAAATGAGGGGCAGCCAAACAGGAACTACAGTAATGCAGTTAGAGATGGAAAATCACTCCTAGGTTTCAATACCTCTTGTATCAAAGAAAATAACTGATATATGTTTACTCCACTTTCTTGAGAGTATACAATTATGGACAATATTGTATCACACTCAGGAAAGAGGAAGAGATAAACGTCTAACATTTTGTGTACCGTTCTCAGATGTACAGTTCTCAAGTTTAATTCTCAAGAAGTATAATGAGATACAGGTGCACAGATCTGTAGTTGACCTCTCTAACACTAGGTTGACAGATACATGCCCAACGTGCTTGCACTCTGAGAAGATCACAAAGTGTTTTGCTACATTAACACATGAACTTACTGCCATGCTAATTATGAACACATCTTATTATCAGCTTGAAGTGGAAAGGTGAGTCTGTGCTTGCATCTGAACAATGGTGAGGACCTGGTGCCATAAGGTGGGGTGGAAGAGGACCAGGCAGTGCCATTGCTCAGTGGATAAAGTGTGAAGGCACAAGGCTCAATGTGTGCTCTTGTGTCCTGAGCCAAGGACATTCACTTCAGGAAGATAAAGTCAAGTGAAATTAAGCGAATGACTGCTTTCAGAAGGATGAGGAACTGAAAATCTCCACCCCAGCAGATATGCCCAAGGAGGAATAAATAACCACTGTGGATTTTTGTGATAAGGGCTTTTTTGTAAATGGATCTTTGCTCCTGGTTTGCACAGAGCTAGAACGGAGTGATTTTAAAAGCCAAAGAATATATCTGCCATAATACCCAAGTCAATTACAGCTCTAACTCACTTCAGAGAGCTGACAGCAGATGGTGTGGGCTCAGGTACCTCTGTCTGAATACCACTAGTTTTGGCATCATAACCACTAGACACGAAGTAAAGTAAACCTTAATCACGCTAATCCAACAAGTTGATTGGAAGTAATGGGGGGCACAGGGCAAGGCAATCTGGCCACTCATCATTAATGTGTATCAGTTAAGCTCAACTTCCATAATTATGCTCAGACACAATAAAATGTCTGAAGATATTCCAGCGAGGGGCAAACCCAAAGGCTACCTTCACCTGTAAAATGTAAATATTTCAAAGAATAAAGTCATGCAGCTGCTAAGTTTGATGAAGAATGGTCAGCCTGTACCCTTTGACTGACTGTGGGAGGCACAGCGGAGGCTGACAAGGCATGGTATGCTTGAATCTCACTCCCATAGTCTTCAATACTTCCTACTGCTAAACAACATTTTATACATAACACTTACTGAGAAGATTTAGGCTTCACAGATGCTTTCTTTATCTCTGATACTGAAAAAACTATTTACTTCCTGTTCCACACTGTGTTGTTGATACTACTGAAATGGGATCATTCTTTCTTAAAGAAGGATGAATATTATTTAAAGAGAAGTGAATACCTACCAAAGAAGCTTTTTTTTCCCTCTATGTAAAAGACAAGTGTTTCATTCCAGAAATGAGCAAAGTGTGTAAGTTCAAGTAGAATTTGGTTCATCTCCTTGACATAGTCAAAATTGTCTACCTCTTGCATTGGTTGGCTCAGCATCTTTACATTGTACAAACCCTTCTTTGTTCTTTGTCTCTCTTTGTTGCTTATACACACTGACTAAATTGAGAGATATAAATTATTCAGCTACATACAACATATATATTTTAAAAGCTTCTGTTGCAATTGTTGCTACATGGAACAGCAGTAAATTTTAAAGTCTATTTATGCATAGCTACTTACTTTGTGAGTCAATAGAGCTCCAGTGGCATATGTGATAAAATCAGAAGTGTTAGCATTTTCCTGGACCAAAGCATATATTTTAGTTTTAATGGTACTCTTTCTGTTTCAGCTATACTCTTTTTTTAATGTTAACTTTTAACGTACATGGCTATAGTTATGGGAAGACTCTTATCAGAGAAGGGAAACATATAAAGAAGAAAACTTGTACTACACACAGTTAAAATTTTCAAATTTTGCACTTATTGCAAAATCATTACAGGAGATGATTACTGTTCTGCCTTCCGGAAGGTTTTCAAGCCTAGGCTCATCTCCTTCACGGCAAAAACTGTAAAGCAATTTTACCACAAAATATACTGTAGGGTGGTGTTGAAGTAACTAAGGAGTCAATTGTAGTAACACAAAAACAAACTTTGGAGAAATAACAGGACTGAATTATGAAAATAATTTTTAGACAAAAAATTTTAGTAATTTCAGAGCTTGCTGCAATTTAAGAACAGAACTCATTGATGATAATGATGATGATGGTTATTATTATACTTTGGTATGAACTGATGAGGAACTGAACTTCTATTACATGAGTTAGACTGCTGATATGATGAAATCTTTGTTCAAGTACAAAGTGCGGACACCTTATAAAATAAAATCTCAATGTGGTCTCATCCAAACTCCATCTTTAAGTCTATATACTACACTCCTGTGACATTTAAGATAAATGACAGGATAATTTATCCTTTTTTAAACATTCAGAATATGAGTAGCCAAAGATTAATCCTGTATTTTGGTTATTTTTCATTCAAATCACTGGTTTCCAGTACATAGATCTTTTAGTAGAGTGATTGTGATATACTTGTGAGACAGTTGTGATATTCTCAAAAGCAGTCCCCACTTATCTACTTTACATAATATTCCTGTCATTGTATCTGAATGCTTCACTGTCTTCAGCATATAGTAGAACAATAAAATAGAAAAAAAAAGGTTTAAAAGAGTTCTTAAGATGTCACTTAAAGTATTCTATTACAAGGATTGTTATTTCTTACAGGTTTGTATTAAAAGTTTCTGATGGATCTTTCTTATCCTTCTTATGTAATTGATTCAACCATTTAACTGCATTTAGACTTAGAAGTGATTTCTTACTTCCTAACCAAAAATCTGCTTCATGGCAACATAAGATTTACTTTTTCATGTCTTGTCTCTTGTGATGATGGAAAAAAGCATTTGTTCCTCTTTGTGCCAACCATTTATGTAGTTGAAGGTTGTTATCTTTCCTTAGATTGATTCAGTTCTTTCATGCTGTACATAGACCATGTTCTGTATCCCTGTGTTCAAATCTCTCTCTTCTTTGGACCATACTGGAGGGCAATATCTTGAATTAAATGTAGCTGAGGTTTGCCTCCAGACAGAATGAATGACTTCATGTATCTGACATGATGTAAACCTGAACAGCATTTTTTAATTTTCTTTTTTTCTGAAGTATGGTGTTACAGCTACTAACCTGCAGACATTGTTTCCTCCTGAACCTTTTCCATATAACATATGTAAAGGAGTTGAAGAATTGTGAGTACAGGGGAGAGAAGTCAGAAGGATCCCTTCACTCTGTGAACTGGTGGAAAAAGTTCTCCACTAAGGGCTAGGGCTACTATTAAGTCTACAAATTTGAGTGCCTTTCTCCTGTTCACACAACCACAACTGAACCACGGAGTTTCATTCCTTTTTCTTGTTCTTCCTGACATCCCTTGTTTCCATACTTCAGGAGTTATCTATGAAATGTTGGGAGTGATAGAGATTGGTCTCCTAGGTTAAAAGTGGCACATAAAGCACTCTCACTCACATTCAGAAAAAGTTCTCCAGCTGCTTGTAAAAAGGTTTACTTCCTATTACACTATTACCAGCATTATATGTATGATACTACCCCAAATATTTGTAATTCAGGGAATTCCTGAGCTGGGCATGTTTTCCATGTGAATAGCAACCTCAAAGTGTTAATATTTCATGAATTTGTCTGAACACTTCCTAAGCACAGGTACACTCTTAACAGGAGTAATATCTGCTGACAAGGCATTCACCATATGTACCACATGTAATTACATATCCTTGTATCTTTTTAATTTTTTTTAATTGCATCTGTTGTGCTCATATGCTGGAAGAGGGACTGAGAATCCAGTTTCTAATAATCTTTTCAAGAGCACTACCTTTCTAACTTTGCTGGAAGGGGACCAAGCTGCTAAGTCAAGGTCAAGAGTCATCTTCTAAGAAAAAGGAAAGCAAACAGGTGTAAAATAAAATACAGTTTTCTAGACCTCATCTACTGTGGATAAAATCACTAAAATTCTACAGTCTGAAAGAAAAAAAAATAGGACAGATAAAAACTAAAAATACAAGACAATGTTCAATAAATGGAATAAATGAAGTTCCACATACAAACAGAGTTAAAGAGAAATTCAAGGGTAGATACACAACTTTCTGCATGGAAGCTGGAAGCCTAAACAGAAAAATGGGAGCATTGCTCTGGATGAAACAAAAGTATGTTGGAAACTTGAAGACAAATAGTAGAACACACTGTTACCAGAATACAACATGGGTAAGGAACCTAAATCTGTCTGGGAAGTATAAAACTTTTTAAATGCCAACCCTTATGTTTTTGTCTGTTTCCAGAAACAAAAAATATTTAATTTCAGATTCTTTTTTTTTAACTGTATAATGCAATAAACATCAAACTCTGTTACAGTGGGATGGGACTGTGTCTTGAATTGTCAGTACAAGGTATAATAGCAAAAGTGGTGGAAGAATGTGACTCCAAAATGATTGCTTTTCAGAAGGACATATTTCTAATTGCAAATATGTTGGCTTCTATTTCTTTTAAATGAGACAAAACTGCTTTATGCTATTCAAACCTTTTTTTTGGAACACAGAAAACGGGAGAAAACAAAGAATTACTGCTTGAAGGAGGTAGGTTTTATACCTAGAGCTAGAGGGCATGACCACAATCTCAGGCCTTTACCTACTAAGTTTAATTTGGCTGAAGGATGTGTTTCAGACCTGAAACTCCCTCAGATACTCTGACTATGCAGCATGCACACATGAAAGAATTACCTGATCCTAAATGAAAGATAACTTTGAAAAATAAGAGAAAATAGATGTGTGAAACACTCATTTGAAAGAGACTCCAGAGGACTTTAATCTCAGAGAAGAATAATTGGAGGGGATTAATTGATTCACAAATTGGTTAAAATAATGACACAGCCAGAAGGGTTGTGGGGATCTCATGAAATACCTGTATGGATCCTAGTAGCAGAGATGTCTTGCTGAATCATGCTTTGTGAATAAAGAGTAATAAACCAAAGGATGTTTATCAACTTTGATCAGAGATATTAATTTGCTGTAATCTTTTTTAATTAGAAATAGATGGTTACCAAAAGGCTCTTGAAACCTGTCTGCAGTTCCTGTGGTTATTATGCTGGTGTATCTAAACATAGAAGTGAGAAGTGCAGTTTTTCTACACAGTGAAACAAGTATCTATAAAAGAATGAACTGATGACCAATTGACTGAAAAAGTAATGTTCATAGAATATGTTCCAAACCTCCTGTTCTAATAAAAATATTGTATCATGGATTAGAAATGAATGCTATCAAATGAATAGTCTGTTAAATATCTTTGTGTGCAAGTATGGGGTGAAGAGAGAGGTCTTCACTGAACAAGCTTAACATCCAGGGAAAGAAAGAAGAAATTTATAACCCTGACCTCGCTCTACCTGCATTCTTTATAGATAAAGGAAAAGATATTACCTAAGTTGCTAACACAATCTTTAGAAAGACAATATATAATAAAAGAAATTCACCTGAGGAGAGACGTGAAAACAAGTAGTCAAAAAGAGGATAAGAGGAAAAAAGAATTGAATATTGAGGAGATAACAGTTACCAATTCCACCAAGAAATGCTTTTGCCTAAATTTTGACCTTTATCATAGCTGAATTATTTTTCTTTTAGCCCTTCAGTCATTTGCTATTTTTAAAGCTAAATTTGAAGAATAAAAACAAGAGAGGGGAAAAAAAATCACAGCATGAGCTCTTTCTGTTGCTGTTCTCATTTTATCTTTTTCTCCATGTATTTTGTGGGTTTGTCTTTGTGTTACTGAAGCAGTTCTGAATTCTAATGATAAAGCACTTGGCTCAAACCCCACATGTGCAATAATAGGTTTAGTTATTCAGTACTTGTCCAGAATCTTGGAGATTTTCAAACCTTGACATATTTGGACACAGTGCATACCTTATCCATGGTTTAAAACAGTAAAAAAGAAAGTGTCTTCCATGCCAGAACATGGAAGTTGTAAATTGATTTCAAAATGCTTAAAGCAGGAGAGACTGATTTTTCATTAAAAAAAAAAAAAAAGAAAATCAGTTGGAAAGTTAAAAAAGAAAAAATATAATTGTCAGTAGGGAATATGTCTGGCTAATACACCAGATGGGTGTGCTGCCATTCAGGGGGACATCAAGAAGCTGGATAAATGGGCTGCCAGGAACACTATGAAATCCAATACAGGCAAATGCTGAGTCCTGCCTCTAGGGAGGAATAAGCCCAGGCTCCAGCACAGGCTAGGTGCAGCTGGCTGGAAATCAGCTCCGCAGTGAAGGACCCAGGGGTCATGGTGGGCAAGTTCAGCATGATCCAGTAATGTGTCCTTGCTGTAAAGAAGGTAAACAGCATCCTGCTCCCAGCATATGTTGGTTTCTGAGGTTGTTCCTGTCCACATGCAGGACAGGATGTTTTCCATAGTTGGACTTCATGAGGTTCTGTCAGCTCATTTCTCCAGCCTGACCAGGTCTCTCTGGGAGGCAGCACAACTCTCTGCTGTATTGTTTCTCCCAGCAACCAAAGCAGAGAGCTGCATTCTCAAAACATGCTATATCCTGAATCTCAGGGAGCTGAAGGCACCCAAGGTGACAAGCAGCACTCTGCACAACACTCTCTCTGGCTAGGTCTGAAGCAGATTGTTCTCACACAATATGTCAGACATGCTCTCTGGAGTGCTAGATTATATGCAGAGGTTAGATATTTGCCCATTCAGTTGGAGAGGTAACACTTACAAAAGCTAGAACTAACTTCATTTGATCTGTAGGATATTAAGTTCCTTTTAGTCACTGGCAATGACTTTTTAGCCAAAACAGAAAAGAAGTTTCTATGACTGGAGGCAAAATGTGAACCAGTTCAGGTAAGTCTCTTCTCCTCCATCTGTTGACCGAGCAGCTTTTTGGAAAATCTCCTTCAGCCTATAAAGCAAAGCAGGTGGAATTGAGAAATTCACCTGGAGGCAATCCCTACCTGCCTACACCATTACCTGCCATAACCTCCACCTAGTTACAAGGTGGACAGGTAGCCAAGGTGTGGGACCCAGCCACTATCTCTCCACAGCAATTTCAAGTCAAGTATCCTCAGTAGCACAGTGCTCTTGGTGCTCTGCACAATAAGCAGAACCTTCCATAGCTGAGTTACTAAAACAATTTTGTATAGAAAGCAATGCAAAGATTACAAACAACAGTGCCAATGCTAATTAGGGTTAGCCAAGGTTTTCTCATTCATACAACTAAGGGAACATATGGGAAATGTCATGTTGTCAAAGCAGATTCTTTGCTTCTAAAAGTTGTGTGAAACATCAAAGCCAAGTAAAATAATAGCTGCATGCAACAAATGTGAAGTACAAGAGCTTCAGATAGCATATCTTTTTTTGCTGCCTGACAGGGGCTGCAGTAAGAATGCATGCAGAAATTAAATCTACTGTGATGTCTATTGTCAAGCTGTTAGTCTGACTCTTTTTCTGATACATTTCTCTAATTTTTTATGATGGCATTTAAAATATGATTTTTAAATAAAAGTGCCTTTATTCAAACAGCACAGAAAGCCCTAGAATTGGAAATATCATTAACTGGAAAAAATGATGCCTCATAAAAGCTTGATACACTTCCTCTTCTTATGGATATAGCTCATCTTTCTTCCTGTAGTCTGTAGGTTTGAATTAGAAGAGAGTCAACAATTCTGATTGTTAATTACTATTTGTACATAGACCTCTCTTTAATGTGATGATTTTGTACAAGTAATAGAAGAGGCATTCTACCTTCTGTGTTAGGACTCACCTAAGATTTTCAGATGTTGCTCCAAGTGGTTATGTGTATAAATATAACACTAACATAATTACAACACTTATATACACATAAATATAACACCCATGTAATTTCAGTGGCTCTTGGCCTCTCTGAGGAAAACTGAGATGAAATTTTTGAGATGAACAGAAGCTGGTGGAACACACAGACTGAAATGGACATCTGTTTACCAGGAGAATGTGTAACAGGTTTTTATTATTCCAATAAGAGAAGCAAGACACTGAATAGTGTGTTAGATTCAAAATGTGCATGAACTGTTTTAGTCTTGAATTTCTTTGTGTATTTTGCATTAACAATGTTGCTGGATTCACTGATCACAGATCCTCAAAGAAAGGAAACACAAGTAGCTGAGATTTAGACACAGTCAGAAGTTTCCTCCCCTTGTCCAATTCTCTACCTCCAAAACATGAAAAATACGTGCAAGGTCAGAGTTTTTCTCTTTCTATTCTGGATTACCTCGTGCCTGATGACCCATCCCTTGGGGCTGTGTTTTGTTTTTCAGACATTTTTTTCCCCTTACTTTTATTTAGTGTGTGTATTTTGGTGAGCCTTTTTTCATTTGTTTTCCATTTAACCCGGCAGAGCAGAGGCAAAAACATCAGTCAACTTTAACAATGTCTGTGGTTGCACAAAATCGTATCTGCTGGCAAACCTAACAGGATGGCAGAGATGCGTCTTAAGAGTTTGTAGCGGACCTTCAGAAGTTCAAGCCATATGTGAGATTGTGCCACACAATTAACAGGGAAGCTGAGCTGGCGTGGGAACTTCTGGCTAATCTGAATCTGTGATTCTGAGGGAGCAAATCAGTAGGCTGTGTTAAGACTGGCAATAGCCTGGTGAAGCAGTGCGACCCCTTGGGAGCTGTCGTCACCTTTTGTGAACCACTGTTGGAGCTCTCCTCTTCCCTCAGCTCTCTAGAATACATGATGTCTATCCTGTGGCCCTTGGGTATTTGAAGGTTTGCTGGCTGGTATTCAGGATTAGAAAGACTGGATACATCTGTATTATAGGAATACCAACCACTGTAGACCAACAGCTTGCCAGTGATTTTAAGGACTGGAAATAATTCAGCCTCAATGTAACATTCGTGGCTGCTTATTTGTTTTTACACTGCCTTACTTGTTGACTGAGGCTATGGCTTGGGTTGATAAATACAACATGAAAAGCTATTTCTGCATTATTCCTGGCAGAAATTACAAGAGGGATGGTGAGAAAAGTCATTATTAGTTATAGTGTAGAAATTTGTTTGAATTAATTATGTTTTGACTCTCAGTTGGAAGAATTTGTTATGATTTCTTTTTCTACCAGCCCTTTCTTTTAGTTGTCTGGTGGAATATGGAAGGCAGGGTCACCAAGAGAAACTGGGACTGTTTGGGGCCTGTAGATGGCATTATGACATTACTGCATTTCTGTTGACTAGCATTGAACACATAAAAAATTATAAAGTACCAAGAGGTCATAAAGGTGTACAGCAGCTGTGTCACAGCTGATGGAGTTACATGACTGCCAACCAGCATCATTTAAATCTCTTAAAATATATCAGGTTGCAATGCTTTGCTGCAGTTCAGTGTAGTAAGGAATGTCATATAAACTATGAGTAATGTACTGAGTAATGCAATCTAACTGTTTCTCAGGAGAATTTGGCTGTGGTTTTAGTCAACTAAGATTAGCAATTGGCAAATCAAAACTGGAAGCCTTTGTGTAGTCAACAGTGGAAAAGGCCAAGACGTGCCTTAGGGCCTTCACTGTGCTGGCATACAGAAAGCAAAATGACCTGGCTGCATTATGCTACTGATATTATGTCCTGGAAGTACCATAGATATGCCACTGGAATATTATTGCTCTTTTTTTTTTTTTTTCTTCTCAGCATGCAGGACAGAAAATGAAGATGCAGCTAAAAGTGAAAATATATACTTAAGGAAGTGTAGGACTCAGCTAGCATGCTGTCTTTCCTTCTGTGAATTAAGTTTCAGGTCAGTAGTCTGTAACAAATCCTCTGTTCCAGCAGGAGACAAGCTAGTGCATTATAACATAGAAACCAGAGTACCTTTTAAAATGTTTGTAAAAATTAGATTATATCTACCAGGATACATAAAAGTATTTAACACATTAAATCAATAATATTTTTCTGACATTAATCTATCCTTTCTTATTTAAAGGACATACCCTTTCAGGAAAGATCAGCTACTCTAAAATTACCCTCAGCAAGCACAGTAAACGCTGAAATAACCATTATGATCTGAGATGAAAATTGTACTGTAGAGCTTATTTAAATCATAAAGCTTTCTTTCATGTTCAAAATATGTTTATAGTTTGCTAGTATTCCTAACCATAGTGTTAATAGTTGAAATTGTGAGCAGAATTATGTTATGTATGTCAAGTATGACTTATTATGGGGAGTAATGGGATTGCTTACCACAGGGAATTAAAAGAAGGATATCAAATTTAATGTTCTTCAACTGTAACTTGGGGGTTACACACATTGAGCAGGGGGTTATTTTGCATCAATCATAGGCATATTTATTTAATGCAGACCCACTCCTCTCGTCTAGTTTTCTACCAGAAAAAAAATGCTATCCTTATTCTTTTTGGAAAGGTCAGTGATAATGTGTCAGAAAATTTAAATGATCCTGTTGAGCCAGAACCTGAGAAAAATACAACTGTTAATGATAGCAGAATCATTAATGTCCTGCTGTGGAAAAAAGAAAAAAAACCATCTTTCATAGGTTAGGTGACTGTTAATCAGAAGCTGTATCCATATTACATATAGACATTTTTCTATATGAAATATTTATATTTTCAGTGTTTCCACACAAGATTTTGACAAGATTAGGTTTACCTCAGATGATTTTTTTTCCTGGTGTCCTTTGAGCCATATCTCTCAGCTGACAAGATGCTCTTGAAACTGTTAGAGCTTTCTGCCTTTGAAACATGGATTTTCATTCCTGGTTAACACACAGAGAACTGGAGCAATGAAATCTGTAGGGGCATGAATCCATAAGAATGAGAAAATTGTTGTTAGGAGAGACCTCAGAAACACATCTCCGAACAACAGTAAGCACAATCCATCCTCCATTCACTACAGTGGCTCCCTGTGGAGTGCTGAACAGGTAGAGCAGAACTTGCATCTGTCTATATTAGCAGCTGTGTTGGCTTTTTCATGTTCATGTGCATTTGTGGTGAAACATTGCTTCCTATGAACAAAGTCTGGAATTTTGGACAGCATTATCTTGGTTAGGTTCAATGTGGATTCTTTTGCCAGCCAATAGGTTAACATTATGTATTCATTAAAATTATGGGATGTAACTATAGTGAAGGGAAATGAATACTCAAAAGAGTTGTACTTGATTTTGCTTGTATTGACACTATATATGACTATACCTGTTAAAAGCCTGTTTTGGCTATTATTCATTTTATGTATTTTAGGAAAACTGTTTTGGAATGTGCAGTGCAATTTTCTTCTCAGACAGAAGGTTAGTAAATGTTTTGCTGTGAGAAATGGAGTTTGTCTGCATGATAGATAGTGACTTTGTGCCTGAGCATGGTGATTCTGTCCTAATGTTATGTTTCTTGTGGTGCTGCTTAGCTGAAATACAGCTGAGTTTTGTGATCCAGATCTGGCGCTGAACAACACTGCTTCTCTGCTGTCTACGAATCTGTGCAATTTAATCAGCTGAGGATGAGCCTTGCAAGTTCAAAACCATTTAGATCGAGAAGTCATTTTCCTATGTCAAATACAACTGTAACAATTAAATAGTATATATGGAGCAGCATGTCACAGTTCTCACATATACACACATGCTCTAGATGACTTCAGTATTGACTGCGTTGAGCAACCCCTCTTAAATTTGTTTTGAATAAATTCCGATGTTAATTTTATTACTTCTCTAAGAGCATGTGTTCATTCAGAACAATGAAGCAGGCATTCATGAATGAGTAATAATTAGACCGAGGTATTTAGGCTGTGCTTCTAATAACAGACATAGCAAATAAGATGTTTACTAATAATTGTAGGGAAGTAATTTAAACAGTTCCTCTATCATGTTGGAAACCATTGAAACTGAGGAGAGCAAGGTCTGTCTTAAATGATTAGTGCTACCTTTAGTGCTAAATTACTTAAATTTCTGGCAATATCTTAGAGGTTCTATCCTTCTTTAGACTTTATCAATTTCCTCTTCCCCTTCTTCCCCTGCTGTCTGCAGCCTAAGCATTAATGTGTGATAAATCCTTCCGCCCTCCTCTCCGGGCTCCTTTGGCTAGCTCAGTTCCTTGAGAGGATTTGGAAAAATATATCTGGGACAAGACAAAAGATTCAAAAGAACTCTTTCCCAGGGTTGTTCTGATGCATTTATTCTCAAAGGTTTCCGGGGGAGAGAGAAAACGAACCAGGAAGAACAGAGCATTATGTAGTCTGCTCAAGAAAAGATATCTGGATCACAGCCAGTGAGGTCAAGAAAGGAAGAAAGGGTCAAACTATGTGGTTACAGACTCCAGAGACCATGGTGGAAAAAACCATTCCCCAGAGAAATACAACAAATATGTCAGTGGGCATCTTCAGCTCCTGCCACACAGTGACAGCAGTTCAAATGAATGGCACTATCCCCACTGTCTGGAATGGATGACATTTGTCTTTGGAAGCAGGTAGTTGCAAACATGCAACCATAAAACCTCTTAGAAGTACTTTTTTTTT